>JAASFI010000087.1:0-62852 GCA_023333705.1 Globisporangium viniferum | reverse complement strand
CGAGACTGCGAGTGCGTGGATCTAATAGCACAAAGCATGCATCTATTTTGTCCAATCGCATAGGGTTTTCTGTTGATTTTGGTATGTTTGGGACAGATTCGAAAGACAAACATGCCAATTTTTTTGGGACAGAGGAAGTAGTATTCAATGTGAACACATTCAGTCGAAATGACAACATGTCTGGGATCAGTGACAGTCTGTAACTCTGGAAACATCATCGCCTATGAACATAATCCAATAGCAGATCTACTTTGGTACACAGCCATCCTCCAGATCCATCTCGCGTCAGAGCTCAAATAAACTCAAACGCGTCCACTTGAGCGCATTCCAGCGTTTCGCGGTAAACTCCTGCAGCACTTCCTCACGATTCCCCCACAGATTGCAGCAAAGCGCTCAATCTTGAACCATTCGCCAGCAGCGCTTCCCCAAACATCGTGTCTCCGTTGAAGTGCTTGCACGCGGCTGTCAGAAGATGCTCGAGCGTTTGATGCTCAGGGTACTTCGAATACTCAACGGCACGCTCGACACCAGCGGCGCGAATTCCTCATCGAAGTGCTCGTCAGCATACGACAGGTTCACAAATCGAAACTTTGGCTTGCTGTTGGCTCCTGGGCCTGTATGCCGCCGCAAGAGCTTGAGAATCTGGTCGGCTTCGTACTCGGAAACAAGAAGTGTGATACAATCTTCAAACACCAGCATCACGTCAATCACGCGCGCGTATTCAGCCATCGCATCCGCAGTCGACGAGGCCACCATCGAGAAAAAGTTCATCGTACCAAACACCCGTGCACCGCTCCACGCTACTTGACACATGCGCTTGTGGCTCGAACCGCTCGCGAACAAACTCTTCCAGCGCAACGGCATCGAGCGACTCGAGCGTCCAGTCTTCATCAAGGTGGTCAGCGTCGGGGTTCGCTTGCGTTCGATAGAAATGCAGACCGCTCGTCGCCCAGTCCAGTAGTCCATGCGTCGCCTCGGACTTGGTATTTTCCATCACCCAGTCCAGGATATCGCATGCTCCAATCACAGACACGTCGTTTTTCCCACTTGACTTCAGAATACTCTTTGCAACCTCATTGAGACTGGCGAACCAGAGCTTCTGATCGGACCCCAACTGCCGCATGCGGCCAGCCCCTTGCACCAGCTTATCCTTCGTCAGCTTGGGTGCCAGCGTCACGATCGCCACTGCTGAGGACTGGAGCTTCATGTCGGATCCGCGAGAGTGCGCGTCGTCAAGGATCACAAACGTGTCGTTCTCCAGGCCCGCCGAGTTCTTAAGCCGAGTCACGCATTTGCTGCCACTTTCCATGGCAACCCAGCAATCGAATCGCTTGCGCGTGTCGTAGTACGTCACAGCAGCGAAAGCAAACCCTGGTAGCGCCAGGAGATACTCTGCTGCATCAGTGTTCAGCACGTCCGCCAGCAATGCACCAGTGTCGATCAGTGCGTGAACGTTCTTCTTAATCACCATGCCTAGTAGCGTTTGCCACGCGGGGCTCCTATCACCAGTGGGAATCACATCATAGCTTTCAAAGACACTGAGGATATTGTGCAGCATCTTCCCATTCGTGTCGCCCAATAGCGACGGCTCTTTCAGCTCTCGCTGGTTCACTTGGCAAGGAAGCAGTCGGTGGTTGTACTGCGCCGTGTCACTGGGAAACACGCACACGTTGAGGAAGAAGTCGATCACTGGCATCGCGTATCGGTATAAGCTGAACCACGACGCTCTCCAGCATCGCAAACGCATCTTCCGCAATGGCAGTACACTCTGATAGACTGTCATCATCGTCACCGTTTGCAAGGCTCTTCACTTGCACAAACTTTGCCGAGAGCACGTGCAGCTTGAACAGCAGCAGCACCTTTTCAAATAAGAGATCGCATCTTCTGAAGTGCTCTTTGGTCACGGCTTGCACCAGTGAGCAGGTAAAGCACCTATTGGTGGTATCAGAGCCGTCGGAGAAATAGTCTTTAGTCCATAGATCTCCGACAGCAGCAGCCATCACAACCTGAGGAACTCTTGATTCGCCGCTCTCGTTACTTCCTTCTGCTGAATTTTCACATAGCAGTCTCGCTTTCTCGTTCTTGCGTCGCTTAATGAACTGAAAACTTGGCACCGAGTGCGTTGTCGGAACCACACAGTGGAAATCCTTAGTACCTGGACTCAAATGCACCAGTTCTGCCATCAGTGGAAATCCTCAGTATCCGAACGCAAATGCCCCATCTCCTGCCATCCATCGAGCGATATTTTATTGGCCACAATCTCCGTGCGACTCGTCACCTCCATCTGCTTCGCTTACTCACTGTCAGGACACCAGGTTTCAATCCCAAACGTCCTTCAATGCTCTTTCGCCACTAGTGCTGATGCCACGAGTGAGAATCTCACAAATTCGCTTCAGCTCCTCATGCTCGTCACTTGCGAATCGATCCAAAGGCGCTTTACGACCATCATCCGACTTGAAATTAAAGTCTTGCACACCCACAGGCTCAATCGCGTCCACAAACCCACAGAATGCGTCGACCAACTGCAGACACATCGCTGGGTTGTGCCTCCAGCTCGGTTGCTTGTTCTTGAAGTGAGAGATTTCGTTCAGCAAATCCGCACTGACAATACTGTCACTCATTCCACTGTCCACGCAATCCATTCTCGCAGTCCTCACGTCAAAAGCGCTTGCCTCTCTGGCGATTCTCGTTGTTTTCTCCTGGTCTCATGAGCTTCGTCAAACAGGAATTGATGAACCTTACGAGCATTCGTGCTCAAAAAGGTTAGTCCTCCAGTCTTGTCCTCTCACAAAAGGGATCCATGAATTCTCTCTTACTTACCTCCTCGTCACTGTCCATCCTGTCGTCCTCTTTTCCACACTCCCTGCTTATTCGCCCTAGCAATGTTGTCAGTCTCGTTTGGACCATCCCTTCTCACGGACCCATCAGTCTACTCTCTCTCACGTTTTGATATCACATCAATTCAATTCACGCACATCACTCACAGACTCTTGAAGTACTCCTTACGTCTATTCGCTATTGCAGCTTAAGTGCGAGTCTTCTTACACGTCGTATTCAAAGTCCAGGGCGACCACGTACCGGAGCTTGACCTGTTCCTGGCGGTACACGACGTACTCATTGTAAAGCAGCTCGCCGTTCGCCTCGGTCGGCTCGAACTCGCCAATGGGGACCACCACGCCTCCGTCCCTATTGTGTGTAAACAAGTCAAACGTGAGTATATCATCAACCACTTAATATTGTCTTCATGCAAGATAACCAGCAAAACTTACAGTGTTTCATGGTGCTCTGCTGGTGGCGCCATGCGACCCAACCCGTGGGTGCTGTCGCAGTTGCGACTCGACTTGAGACTGTCGTAGCTCAGGTTCTCAGCCTCAAGCGCTTCGTACGAGGTACCCAACGCCACCTCCGCGAGGATCAGCACGCCCTACAAGCAGGATCAAAGACAAGATTTGGTTCAGCTTGGGGGTGCTCAACAGTTTCCAAAGGTACTGATCGCCTGTCGCACTTTTGGTTGATCTGCCGTCGTCCAGCAGTAGTTGGCAGACTTGGACACCGAGTCGGCAAAGTAGATCTGACAAATTTCCAAACCACGTTTGCATCGTGCCAGGTTAGAACTGTTGAGGATAACCAAAAGGGCTATTGGTTGATTTAGAGCAAACGTACCCCTTTGCCAAACATGTAGCCATTCGAAGGTGCTTCTGGTGGCGCGATGCGAAGTCCTTTCGATAGAATACCGACGACGTTTGAGAGTCGGGAACCGTGCCAGAGCAGCTACAATGAATGAAGAGAAAAGAACAGCAACAACACATTAGAATCCTGTACACAATCGACCTGGAGGACGTTCATATTTGAGAGTTCACAACGGACCTTGTGGTTGTCTACCGACTGGAACTCTTGCTGGAAAGCGTCTTTCGAGGGGCGAGCGATCTTCAAAATCGATCGAATCTTGAGTTTGTACTGCACGTGGGTCGGTGCATGCGTGGTTTTCACGTATCTGCACAACAACATAAGCAGAGTCAAAGGCGCATATCACAACAGAGTTAGCATTGAGACCACCAATTTCTGAGTCAAACTCAAATAGACGTACCGGTCGATGACCTTGAACTCTTCCTCGGACTCGGCGAGCGGCTCCATCTTCACGTTCAGCATGTTGTACTGTGCGTCGAGCGGGTTGATCGCGTCGGCGCCTTCGTGCTTCGCTTTTCGCTTCTCCTTCTGCAGCTTCTGCGAGATCTCAATGTCCGCGAGCACCTCGAGCAGGTCAATCTTGAGCTTCACCTCCACCATCGTGTCGATCGCGGGCGGCAGCGAGCGGCCAAAGTCGTGCGGGATGAGCGTGTAGAACTCGCTCGAGAGCTCTTTGAGCTCAGTCTTGAGCTTGCGGATCTTGGACGCGTTCGCGGTTGACACTCGCTTTGGGCGAGCGGAGCGACGTGTGGCAGGTTTAGTTGCAGTGGCAGTGCTCTGGTCTCCGCCTCGTGCGTCCTGCTTTTGCAATTCATCGATTTCAGTGAGTACGTTCGAGAGCTTCTGTAGCAGCGAGTACCCCTGGGAGATCTGCGCTTTTGAGAGTCGACCTGGTGGTAAATATAGCAATTATGGCAACATGGTTGAGATTACAGAAACTGCGGCGATGTGCAAGACTGCAAGGCGTCAACTTACCTAGAGGGAGTCGCTTCAGATCGACCTTCATCTTCTCCATTTCTTGAGCGATCAAGTCGGCATCGCAGATGAGCTGCACAAGTCAGTGAGTAGTGCCAGAAGATCACATGATGTCAGTTTGCATGTTTGGTTGACCATATTATTATTTGTGTGCGTGCTGCGTACCTTGAGGACATCCTGGACCTCTTCGTGCAGCGTACTTGGTACGACGTCCTTATCTTCTTGGTCATCTGAGGCTTCAGCTTCGGCTTCGTCCTCATCGTCAGGCACTTGGTCATCCAGCTCTGCGAGTTACAGCAGCAGTAAGAGTGTGAGCATTGTAAAACCACAAGCAAATACACAGCGACGCAGCCGACGCACCGACAAGCACGTATTTCCTCGCCACTTTCTCGAAAGGGCCTTCCAGTGGCCACTCGTTGCCGCTTTTGTCCTCGAACCTTTTCTGGAACGATGCCTTCGCCTTCTCAAGCGAAGTGTTGTACGATTCCAGTGCGCGCTGCGATTTTTCCAGGCGTATTCATACAAATGAACACCAGTGCATTAAATAACTGACTGAAACAATATCGCTGTGGACAGTAATACAAAAGCCAGGGTTTTGTGTAGATAGATACCTGCGGCTTGACTGCGCCGACACGCCCCCACTTGCGGAACACCTTGTAGTTCGTGCCATCCTGGATCAGCTGCACCATGTAGAACTTGTTGTTGCTGTTGTCAAACAAACACAATCCATGCAATCAGCGTTACACGTTGTAGATAGCAGTAGCAAATGCAGTACATTGTAGCACTGAGATCGTACCCGTAGGAGCCAGAGGAGATGTTGGTGTAGTTGAGCATGAAGTTCCAGACCACGCCATTCTCATCCTGGAGTTAAACGTAAACAAGTTCGTGAAACGTTATTGTACAGCAGAGATCGACACGTCTTGAAGTAGCGCATAGCGTTTCGTACCTCGTACACAGTGGCGGTGTCCTTGCAGCCTGCAAGAGGCTCAACGGTGCGCGCCGCGCTCTTTCGCTTCGCTGTTGCCATCTGCAATCAATTCAGAAATGAAGGAAAGGCAATTGAGCTCCTCGTTTTTGATGATGGACAAAAATGGCGCGAAAAGAAATTAAAATGGCGGGAGCTGAATTTTGGCCAATCAGATCGTGCAAAGCCAGCACTCAGACAGTGTGACCAGCACTCACACGTTGTTTTGTCCAACAAGTACCAGGTACCCAAGATGTGTTGAATAAGTTTTTCATGAGCAAAAGAAAACGACTGAAAGCGCACTATTGGCTTGTATTCCCTAATCAAATTCGTCAAGCTTTACTCCCGTGTCTTCTTTCCCAAACTCTTGGGATATCCTCTCCATCTCAAAAGTCAAGGCGTCTCCAAAGCCACCCGCGCGTCGCAATGTGTGCACACAGCCAGCTCTTCTCCATCTACACCCGCGCAGTAAACCACACGCAGGCGGTGGCGCTCAGCGTCTCTGCGCCCCTCCGCGCGACACGAGCAATGGATGAATGCGTGTGTGCGCCATTGGATTCGCTGCTGCTGCTGCCGTGTGAATGGCTTTGTGTGCAGGCTGCAGGATGGAAAGTGATGAGATGTGGCGTCACCCTCTACCAGGCGTGGCGTGTACGTACAGTAGTAGTCTGATTGATGGCGAGCCAGATGGCCGCAACCGGTAGGTCGGCACCTTTCCGAGCGCGCAAGTAGGGGCTTCCCTCCGTGCCAGTTGAGTCGATGGGTCGAGGCTTCGCAGTTAAACGGTGAAGGTAGTTAATTCATCAGTAGGGTTTGTGCAGCGGGAAGGAGCTCAGAAGTGAACAAGTCCGCACAAGTGGAAGAAGAATCAAGCGGAAGGTGGGAAGAACGAGCGAGCGAGTGATGATGAACGCCGAGTTGCTGAACGAGATCTTCCGCTTTAAGTACAAGCGTCCGAGCACGAGCCAGGAGGTTGCGACCTGTGAGCTCTTGGTCCAACACTTTTGTGAGTTTGTAACCACGATCGAGCCCGTGGCCGTCGAGGGCTTTGCGTTCTCGCTCGCAGATCCGCTGGTTGACGACCGGAAAGTGTCGCTGCACCAGTTTGCTATCGAGGAGCATCGAGAGCTGACGCGCGTCTGTGAGATTCTCACGTGTGCTGCTGGTACAAGCAGAGCTCGTGAGGAGCACGTTCGCGGTGGCGTGTGGATTGAGAAATGGTTCCCGAAGTACGGCTGTGCGCTACAGATGGAGATGACGAGCGTGTCGAATATTACCCTCCGAGTGGTGTTTCCGGATGCGTGGGAGCACGTGGTACATTTCCTCCCCGGTGGTGAATGCGTCCACAGTGCGGTGGCAAGGTCGACTGGAGTGCTGAATTGCGGGACTATACGTCCGGACTTGATGGCGAACTTTGTGATGCGATTGAAGCAGGAACTGGAGAAGGCGAAGGCGAGAACTGGTGCAGAGCGGAGCGCAGTGAAGCACGCGATTGGCCACCAGAAGACGCCGCAGTTCATTGCTGCGCTGATTGCACACGTGAGAGCGACAATGGGCAGCTTCACAGTCGGTGGCACCAGCAAGGCAGTAGTAGTCAGAGGTGGGACCACGGATGTGGGGCTGCACATTGGCGGATGCTGTCGCGATACCTGATGGTCGCTTGTGCACGCTGTCATCCGTCAGAATCTCCCCGGCTGTGGGATTGTTGCTGACAAAGCTCTGATGCTCTTTCAGCTCAGTCTACTGGTGGCGAAATCGGTCGAGCTGAAGTCACTGAGCTCAAGTACGATCGTGGATGAGTCCCAGTTCTGGGCAGTGAGCGAAGACGCGTTCGCGATGCTGCAAACTGTGGTGCTTCAGGTGGTAGAGCACGCGCAGCGAGGCTACAATGCGGTCAGAATGGAATCGCGATGTGTCGAGATACGAGATATCATAACAGGATCGATCGCGAGAGTGAACACATCCCTGGCAGCCACGTACTCTCTGCCGACTGCCGAAGCGTTCCATGAGATTTGGCAGTCGATGAAGTATCCGCAAATACCGCGAGTTGTCTACAAGGACGAGTTCATGCAGTCGATGGACGACTATGATGTCGTCGCTCGTGCGTATGAGCAGATCAGCTCGGTGGACTTTGTGGATGTGAAGAGCTGCTCGACTGGTGTGTTTATTGCGTGGCTCGCGAATACGGAGAGTACACGCAACCAGGGGAGAAGAGGCATGGGGTTCGTAATCCTTCGAGCGATCGAAGGCTTCTTGTTTACAAAATCGTCGACACTACTTGGAACTGATGTGCAGTGCAAAGTGGACTGTAGCGTTGAAGACCTGCAGTCCATCCTTTCGGTATACGACCTACGGGCTAGAGAATGGGACGAGGATTTCTCAGCCATGCGCTGTTTGATGTAGAGCAGCGAAGCCGTGAACTGGTCGTTAAATGGCTCGGGTTCTGCCTCGCGCATCGTCAACTGTCGATGTCCCACGATTTAATCAACAGTTACGGGATCGTGCTTGATTGGCAAAACCTGAGCGCCGCAGTACTCAGGGAGCAAGCTGCGATTGATGCGCTTCGCCACGTTGCGTCGTATATCCGGACGTGGAACCGAACTGGTCGAGCGCCGCTCTTCGACTTGAACAACCAGGCGCCAACGACCCAGTTTGCAAGGTCCTTCACGATGAACTCCGAGGAGCACTTGAAGCTATACGAAGAGGAAGCCCCGTGCTTGGAGCGAAACGTGGCAGCAAAGTGGAACGAGGTTCTGCAAAAGAAGCAAACTACGAGCAACCTCTGAGCTGAGATTCAGAGTATGAACGCTTTAATGACGCATTATAAGCAGCTACTGAGCGATAAACAGGCTGAACTTGCTGAAGACAACAAATCGCGCCTAAGGAACCAACGCCGGAAGGACACTCGCAAGATTCGACAGTACCGACACCAGATTCACCAGTTGAACGCTCAGATTGGCAGCAGGGAACGCCGCCTTGCTGAGACGCTGCGAGTGCCATTCATAGTGAACTCCCTTCTGAAGGACAAGGTTTTTGCCCTGAAGGTGCTCTTTTTCCTTCACATGCCAGCTGACCTTGCGATCTTGGGGGATTTATGCGTCACTGCCCAGCGAGCTTTAGCCCCTCGTGATTCTTCGACAGGGAGTACTCTTCTAGAGCGGGTGCCGGACACGACGTGGCTGAAGCATTCCAAGGCGTACAACTCTGGGAGCCATCTGCAAGAACAGGTTTTCACTGCATGCCCAACGAGCTTCAATGTCCCACGTTCGCACGGACCGAGTTCGATCGACAGTCTGAGCGACGAATACGAGTACGCTAGGCGCTGCGTGTGGTATCCTCCAGGCGGAGGGACTCGACTCTACTGGAACTGCTCGTCTGGGTATGTGGCCAATCCATTCGCGATCTCCCGCGAGATGATGCTCCAGTGCTTCACGCACAAGCTCCCAGCTGAGTTTCAGAGTCTGCAGTGGGCGATTGTACATCCTGGAGGTGAGAAGCGCGGTAACCTGGTGTACTCCAAGGTTCGAGAGTCGTACCCTGATGATTTTGATCGGAGTTCGTTCATTCAGTTTGGCCAGCTACGGGCATTCCCGAACCAGCAAGTTCGAAAGATCTGTTGTGCTGTGAAAGACAACAGCTTACCATGGCACCATCCTTCCGTGAAAGCAGTGGTCAGGCAAGCGATGTACCAGGTGGGCGAGCTGACGGACGAGACGATTCCTTGTCCAGTGTGGAAGTCTGACATGCAAAGCGTCGACGGTCTGGTGATGTTTTGCTCGGCACTGGATCGAGCAGCTAGCAAACTGGATCGAGCAGCTAGCAAACTGGATCACACTCCTCGCAACTTTGAAGATGTACCACTACTGAGTGAGCTGGCAGCGTTTGTATTGCAGCGCACACTTAAAGCGCGAGAGGTCGTGTCCAAGTTTGTGCAAATGTGTCAGCGCTGGGCCGGGGACGTGCGCGAGCAGTACGTGAACCGCCACGAGATCTCATCTCAAGTATTAAGCGATCTCCGATCCAAAGAGTGTTTGCTGTATGGCTACGCACTTCAGGGTTTCACACTCGGCAAGTTGCGATCTACGGATCTGCTGGAGATGGGCAAGCTCATGATGCTGTTCCGCAACAGTATGCTCTATGCTGGAGGCAGCACACTGTGGCCGGAGCTGCAGCGAATGGACACTGTGGTCACTGAGATTATGGCCAGGAGAACTCCCGAGCTCGTCGCGTTTGTACTTGAAAACGACAGCAAGTCGGGCCGGATGCTGTCGACGTTGCTCCAAGTGGTGAACCATAGCGCGCCGAACGATCTGAGTTGGGAAATTGTCAGCCCCAAATACGGTGAACACGTGTCGGCGTCGTTTACAGCGTACGACAGGTGCACTCAAACGCATTTCGCGATCAACTTGTTCACCGGAAGCATATTGACGGATGGCAACACTCCCGGAGGGCTCCCTGCGCAGATCCGAGCAAACCAGCGCTTCCAGGACCTCTTTGGCGAGCAGGATTTCGAAGTGGTATGCAGCAAGGGCGTGTACCGCACATCGTACCCGATCCGCGGGTGCTTCCTGGAGTTCAGTTTGCCTGGGGACGAGTTGCATATTCGAGAAGTCTACTTTGATACACAGAAGCAGATGGTCAAAAGGCTCGAACTCTGTTCCCTGGAGTGAAAGAGACGATTGTCAAGCGTTCTTCCCACTCGCGTCATGGAGATGCACTCGCTGTGGCTCTGGATCGAGAAGAACTGCGTGCTCGCGCGTTCGCCAAGCGCGTTCGACAGGGTCGTGGTGTTCGTCGTGACTTTTGGCGATGGAGATGCTACTGTCTCTGTCCACTGTTTCCAGCTTCGAATGACCAACAAGAAAGCTCCGCATCTCGCTATCATGGACCGCCTGGTGGATTGCGACTCTTTCGTGACGGTTAGCAAGCGTCTCACGCGAGTACTGCGTTGTGTCTTTCGGGAACACGCACGTGTTCAGAAAGAAGCTGATCGCTTCAGTCGTAAAGCGAAAGGTCTCGAACAGGAGCGCAAACTGCCGTGAATCTTTGGGGCTCAGCTGACGCGCGTCGGTTGGCAGGTGCTTTACAGCGTCCGGACTGAGCTTCTCCTTCACAGCATCGTACCATCTCCTGTACATGTGGCTCTGCTCCGACACACCCAGAAGCAAGAGCTGCTGCAGCGCCTCCTTCAGCTCCCGTTCGTCCAGTCCTTTGTGGTAGTACGCGAGAATGGTCAGTGTGATCCCGACCTCTGGGTGGCTGAACTCTGACCACTCCGAAGGGATGTCTGCTGCTCGAAACGGAATCACCATGCACTTCTTCCGCGTGCCCGGGTCTGGCAGTCCGTACTCCACACGATGGCGTTTCTCCAAGCAATGCTCCAGAATCCCAAATGCGGTGAGCCCTCGCAGCGCCAGCAAGCGGTCTCGGAAGCGACTGATTCCAGTGTCAATGCCAGCGATGGCTTCGTTCAAGCTCACGGTTGGGTCTGTGATGGCTTGGACGAGCTGTTCTTGAGTTTCCTCACCGTGATCGCTGAAAGTTCGTAGCCACATTAGCGAAAACGATGGATCGTCCATCAAGTCCAGAGCCAACGCTCGTCTGAGTTCGGCTCGAACCTCGTCCTTGTTCTCAACCGATGCACTCAAACGGAGTCCATTGTATCCACCGAATCGGTTCACGTACTCGGAACACTGAAAGGAAACGTGCGGTCTTTGAAGCACTTCTCTCACGCGCGATCCAGTACTCTCGCTGCTCATGATGCGAAAGAGCGCTTCCACGGCAAACCACCGGTCGTCGCCACACAAGAGCTTCTGGGAGACGCCCACAGCGTACACCAAGTGGTACTTGTGGTGCAGGGTCGCGTCGCTCTCGTCCAGTACGTCAATGTACTGCTCGCTGTCCAGCAACCTATCGAGCGCTTGAATCACAGGGTCGTTGTCATCATCATCTTGCGCAGAGGCCATGAGATCCAGCCGCTTCAGCTCGAGCGACATGCGATGCTCCGGGGCCATCATGAGAAACTTCCCACTGGCTTTCGCTTCGCCCATTGCTTCAAGGATCAACTGCAGTCGGTACAAGTCCAGCTCCACATTGCGATGGAACGGCAGCTCAATAAAATTAAACCCAAGCGTGCTGCTTGCTGACAGGTACCGATGCATAAACTGCCTCGTCTCGCTCAGCAATGGCGTCAGGAAATGTGCGCGCACCACTTTGTCACCACGGCGGCGGTGGCTGAAGTACAGGAACAGCATTGGCAGGATCACTTTCGTTTTGCCTCGACCCATGTTCATCTGGCACACTGAGCCGGGGTTCTCAATCAGATGCCTGGCGACGACGTACTGCTCGTGCCGGATCTGCAGTCGTCCTTCAACCTCAAACGCCAGCCAGAAAGGGTATTTCTCACTGCTCCACTCGCGCTTGCTGCTGGGCTCGTCCACGATGTAGCTCAAAGGAGTCGCTTGTCGTGCGCCAACCACAAGATGGTCGAGCTTGTCTCCGAGCACACAAATCTTCATAAACTGCAGCACTGCACTCTGGAATTCAGATCGCGCAGCTGGGGTCACGTGAGGAATCAGAGCCGAGCGAACGCTCTCGTCATAGGAGCTGCGCACAATATCCGTGATCGCCGGCGTCGGGAGGTAGTTGATCATCGCTAGAACTCGACTGCAAACATCGTTCCTCGACGCATGCACGCACTGGAACAAGTACTCCAGTACTTGAGACCTAGCTGCTGCAACTCCATCAAGCAGTCTCTGAAATGCGGGTAACAGCTGGGGTAGCGGTTCAGTCAGCTGTGCGTCCGGATGCTTGTGATAGGTTTGCCAGCTTTGTTGCAGCTCAAGGTTCATCTCACGGCCCATTCTCGAATTCGTAAGTTGCTTGACTGGAAGTGGCGTATCAGGTGCTTCCGTCCGCATTTCTTGAACGAGGAAGCGTGCAAGCTGCGCTTCGACATCTTCGACAAAACCAGGCTTGACTGGCGATGGGATTGACCCAAGCACCCCGAGCGATGAACTTTCCTTGAACTTTTCATGCTGGACTATGCTGCCGAGAAACAGTTTCTCCTCCGTCTTGCTCAGTCGGTGCCTCAAAGGGTTCTGTTCAGGGAACCGCACGCACATGGCCGAGTATTTCGTCAGCGCGTTCGTGCAATTCAGCCTCTGAGGGGATGCACCCATCAGGAATGAAAACTTTCCAGCTTTCTGGAGAATGCAGCTCGCCAGCAACTTCAACGCAGGTTCTCTGTGCCCAAATGAGCAAATGCTCTGCAACAGTCGAAAGTCGAAGTCTGAAAACGGATGGCTGGAGTAGCACCCCTGGAGCACTTGCAATGCAGCTTCTGAGCCCGTCATCTTGAAGCGTTGGGTGGGGATATTTGATCCTGTGCTTGCTAGCAGCGCGCACAACTGCAGTCTCACTGTAACTGACTCTGTCAACAGGGTTTCAAGGCGACAGTGGATGTCCAGCACCGTGACGTTCAGATCAGCGGATGATTTACTCGACAGCTCAACATCCGGCATCCCTTCACCATTCTTGATCATCACTCCAAGTGGCACCAGAATGCGAATCCTGGGCTTTGCAAGCACCGTCTCATCGTCAAGTCGCAGCACCAGGTACCGTTGAAAGTTTGGAAGCGCGTCTTCAAGCTGCTGTTCTTGGTCCAGCACGTAGGCAGCGTACTCCAGAGAGCGCAGGTCGTAACTCGTTGGGTCTTGAGCAAAGTTCAACCGAAAGCGTGGGAAGTTGATCTTCAATTGTCCGTCTGGTGCTTGAAGTGCATGGATGTACGCTTCGTCCTCGAATTTCTGCAGCACGCGAATCAGCTCGTCGCTGACGCGCACAATGCAATCATAGTCACTCAAGCGCTCCAAGATCGCCTGGTGCGGGTACTGCTGGTCGGTGATCGGGATTGCAAAGCATTTCGCATTGTCATCCTGGTCGTCAAACGTGAGAACGAACGCCACCTCTTTCTCAAACGCGGACTTTGGTCGCGCAAGAATACACTTCTCTTCGACCCAATACCACATCGAATGCATTGCTCGCACACGGTGCGGGAGAGCGCCCTGATCGCGAACGGTATCGATCCACGTGGTCTCGCACAGCACAACCGTCTTTTCAACCCTCGAGTCGGTGTCCAAGTACACCTCGCGCAAGCGAAAACCGTCGTCACCTCCCAGCATAAAATGGAAGTAGCACTCACCGACTCGATGCGCTGTCTGGTAGACTCCTTTGCTGAAAATCACCTCGAAATCATGCTCTCCAAACAGTTCACGGTACATCTCACTTGTTCGAATTTGCACAGGCAAACCACCGGGAGAATTGCCATCGGTCAAGACAATTCCAGTGAACAAATTCACCGAGTAGTGCGTCTCGTTCACAGCGTCAAAAGCTTCAAAACAGCTTGACGAGTGCGCGTCATCTTCCGTTGGCCTCATAAGCGACCACTTAAGACCAATCGGCGCACCAGTGTTGACCCGTTTCAGCAGCAAAGTGAGCGTCTTCGGGTGGGCTTCGAAATGGCGCACAACGGCATGGATGCGTCTCGCCATCGTCTCACTGATGGCAATCTCCAACTGCTTCAGCGCTCCCCATCGTTCGCTCTCAGCGGGAAAGAGTATACTGTTGCGAAAGAGCACGACCAGCTCGCCAATCTCAAACAGCGCAGCGTCCCCGTAGCCCCCAAGCGTGTAGCTTTGCAACGCGTACCCGAAAAGCAGGCACTCGAGAGCTCGGAGCTCCGTCACTTCTTCAGATGATAGACGTCGGTTGTTGTGGTATTGCTTTTTCACCCCACTCGCCCAGCGACGACACATGTTCACAAACTTGGCGACCACAGATTGCGCCTCGCTCATCCATTGGCACGTGTACGCAGCTAGTTCACTCAGGATCGGAACTTCTTCATAGTTTCGCGGACTCGGTGTCAATCGGTCCGCAGCTCGGTCGATTGCGGAGCAAAAGATCGCCAGTCCTTCGTCGCTTTGAAAGTCCGTTTTCCACCATGGCACTGGCATCTTTGCATCGGTGAGCTCTCCAACCTGGTACATCGTTTGTCGAACCACAGCGCCGACACACGGGTGCGACCAGGGCAAGATGTCATCTTTCACTGCGCAGCACAGTTTCCGAATTTGCTGGTTTGGGGATGCGCGGAGGAGTCCAAAGGCGATGAATGAATACTTGTCGAATCCGTCCGGGTATCGCTCCAGCACTTTCGAATACGCCAAGTAGCCTCGCGTTTCTCTCCCAGGTCCCCCAAGATACTCTATCGCCCACCGAAACTTGTCAAACTCGGACGACAACTGGTGCGTGAAGAACTCGATCTTCATTTGCCGAGTGATCTTGAACGGATTGACACCACAGCACCAGAAAAACTGGGTATTCTCCCCTGGTGGGTACCAGATGCACTTGCGCTCGAAGTCCACTCGAGTGCTCAGATAGTCGATTGTCGATGGGCCGTGCGATTCTGGTTTGCGCAGATCCGGCAGACACGGCACAACCACAGCGTTCGCGTACGAAGTCACCAAGCTGTTCCCGTTGTGGTGGCTCGCCCACGTTGGCCATGGAAGTTTGTCCTCCAGGTAGTCTGCATTTGGCTCCGCTAATGCGCTCTGAGCGATGAAGCAAAGCTCGCTCAAGAGCTTCAACTCGTGTGGCATCTCCATCAAAAGCAGCACTTCCAGTGAGCGGTCACGGGCGTCAGGAAGCGGGTTCGTTACGAACTGCGGCATTTTCAGAGCGTATTCGAGATCTCGCTCTTTCACTGTCAGCTGATACGAAAGATCGTTCACGGTTGTCCTGGCAGCGAGCGCAAGATTCGCGAGCGCATCGTTCCTCATGTTTGACAATTGGTACCTGGTTCGTAGCGCGGGCTCCCACGTGTCAAGCTGTTTCTGGAGGCTCAGTATCGATGCCTTGAGATCGTAGATCTCAGATCGAAGCCTGGCGGCCTTGTCTTTCTTGCGCTCGACTTCATTCCACTTGGCAGTGATGCGTCCGTCCAGCTCACGCATCGAGGCAGCATACCGTCGCAAGTACAGGTTCGAACTCAGCGCGAAGGCCCCAGCGAAGTGCAGCGTTGGCATCTGGCGATCCAAGTCAAACAGCGGCTTGACCGATCGACTCTCATTCCACGCCCGGATGTAAGAAGCCGTCTCGCAAAGTGCGGATAGAGCAGCTCGATCCCTCACAATTGCAAACTGGAGGTTCATCCAGCTGAGTGCAATCCCATACTCCTGTACCAGAGGGTAGGACCGAGCAGCGCGTTGGTGAACAAGGCAGAACGCGATCCACTTGACCAATAGCTCACGACTGCGCTGCTCAACGTCAAAGACTGCGCCTGGCGAATCCTTTTTGCTCCACTGGGCGGCGGATTTGCCATGCTGACGCACGATTTTGCGCACCTCGTCGGACGTGATGGTGGAACCGCTGCTGTCTTCCTGGAGCTGCGAAGCCTTCGCGAACATGAACGTCTCGACAGCTCGCAGCGCAAGAATCGCGGCGTTCTCTTTCTTGGTAATCGTCTCGAAATGTGCCAACCAGCTGATCAATTTCGCTGGTGAACAAGTTTGCGGGTCCACATATTGGAGAAAACCCAGTTCCTCTCGTATGTAGGCATCATCATGAACGCTCACAACAGGTTTCTTGAAATGATCTTCATATGCGACCTGCTCCAAAGTAGGATAGCGCATTGATGCGGCAATCTCCTTGAGGCGTTCAATGCTGGGCAAACGATTCAGTGCCGCGCCTCGCTCGGTCTCCGCCTCCAAGCATTTTAGGAGATCGTCTCGTAGCGCGGAGCAAAATACTTCGATCACGCAAGCGTCGTAACCCTATTGAGCGAGACCAACCGCTTGCAATCCGACATCCTGCAGCATCACGTACGCGTCTTCTGCATTGGATAATAGCTCCGACCCGACACTTGATCCATTTTTTAAACCTCCGAGCGCGTTCACTTTTGCCTCCAGCAAGTAGATCTTGAGCAGCAGCATGCTCTTTTCAAACAGGATGCTGGCTCCAGGGAGGTGATGGGCTATCACGCCTTGCACGAGTGGCCAGCAGGTATCGCGATAGCTTCCTTCCGTATGGTGACCAACGTCGGTGGTGCCACCGCGACTCACGACCCGCTCACGGCTTTCCTCCAATTCTCCAATCTTCTGAGCCATCAATGACGCGATGAACTGCGGCGTCTTGTGGTGTTTCACCTGGCCTTGCGACAGCGACTGCTGTTGTGGGCAGATTCAGCCTTGATAAATTCCAGCTCTCGATAGAAATTTGCCATGAACTCACCCCTCGCGCTCGGTTTGATCGTCCTGCAGTTCAGAACCGGGTACTCCGTGGGCACAGCACTGTGCGCATACTTTTCCTTCGAAAGGCAATGCAGTGCGTGCTTCCAGCCATCGAGAAACACCAGCTTGAGTGAGAGGCCTGCGGCGCTGATCATCTCCATCTGCAGCGCGCATCCGTATTCTGGAAACCATTTTTCGATCCACACGTTTCCGCGCTTGAGCGCCGCATCTTCGTCACGGCGCCCGAGGATTCCGCACGCACGCTTCAGTTCATCAAGCTCTCGCTCTCCCACCTGGTGCAACGGCACTTCCAGGCCGTCGGTGACAGTAAAAGCAAACCTGTCGACTCGCACAGGTCTGATCATCTCGACAAAGTTACGAAAGTGCTGCGTCAGTAGATCGCACACTGCCTCGCTCTGACTGGCGCTCGGAAGCTTGTACGGGAACCGAAAGATCTCGTTCAGCAACTCGGCGTCCATGATCGCTACTGCTTGGTCTTCTTGCTCAGGGTGTTGGCTTCTTCTTCTTCTTCTTCTTCATTCCAACTGACCTCGGTTCTTCCGCTCTGAGCTCTTCTCCTAGGCAGTGAGACCAACAGCAGCCCAACAGTTTACATGGAGCCGCTAGAAAACTGGCGGGTCCAAACCGATCTGCTCTCTCGTGCGCGAAGAGAAGTATCACACTCGTTGATTGATGGGCAGTCACTCATACTGTGAAAGGCGCGGACGCCCCAGTTGGCAGCGAGAGTGTGGGATGTCGACGGACTTCTTGGGTGACTGGCAGCATCTGAGGGTTGAAGTTCATGTATTCACGTATACTGGTATCGAATCAGACGAGTATTGGGATGTGAAACGCGACACGAGACGTGCACGTTTGAGCAAGAGATTGTTAGGCGAGGCCAAGCAGTGTTACATTTCACGTATGATACCAATTCCTCTTGTGTAGTTAGTTACTGGTAGTCAAGGTCGTGGGCTTTCGAGTCAATTCTGATCTGTAGAGAATCGTGTTGATGTGTGTGTGTTAGTGCAGCATCGCCAGCTCCATTTCCGTCGCGATTGTGATGTTGTACGTCGGCCGATTCCAGTCCGACTCGACAGTGTTGGTGTTGTACTGGCCAGGACCCTGATGTGGTTCAGAACACGAGACGCATCAAAGATAAACGACAAGCACGTGAGCAAATGCGAAAGTGTGAGCAGACAGAAGCAGAGAAGTGCCCTTTGTGATCCATACCGGAGCTTGCACTTTTGGGAGCGTTTTCTTGAAACGAGGTTCCTGTTTGATTGCAATTCATAGCGAACGAGTCCGTTAGCCTCAGTAGGTTGGATAGGCTCTTCGCCGCGCATGGAGTACGTACAGCTCCGTAAAAGACATCGGGGCGTGCCATGTGCACCGGTTTCTGGCTCACTGGCGTCGCAGAATAGTACCCAGGGCCCTAAATTTTGGCAACCGTCGCCAGAAAAGAATAAATCCGCTTATTAGTCAAACAGCAAGGCTAGTCCAGACAAATCCACCTCGGAGTGGGTGCTAACGAACCGGAACATCGACACCTCCATTGGGTTTGCTCTTCAGTCGCTCGTTCGCTGACTTGAAGGTGCCTTCTGCACCTGAAGAGCTCCACGAACTCTGGATCTAAGAACACAATCAACAAAACGCGATCCGAGCTGAGAGTTCAGTGCTCACAGAGGAAAACAAGACGCCCTAGGTACACCATCACCAACCTCGTAGTCGCCCGGCGACGGATTCAGGGTCTTCGACAATGGCTGGAACCGAGTCGATGAGGATGCGAAGACGGATGAAGGTTTGGTCTCTTGCTTGAGCTTTGAGACTGAGCCATGATGCTTTGAGTCGCCGCCGCCAGACTTCATCTCTCGCTCGAGCTGAGATTCCTGGGTTTCTGGACCGTACTCTGCTGGAGCCGACAGGCTGTCGAACCTCTTCGTTGTGCTGCCGAAAGTGTTCACTCGACTTGTCTGAACGAAAGAGAGCTCAGTTCATACTGGCAATGCCGCAGAAGGCAGATGAAGCTCACATTGTTCTTACCACTTTGTTGAGAGTGTCTGAAAGACAGGATGACACCTCGTAAGAACCAGGAGCTGCAAGAGGCTGACCTTTCGTTTTCGGTGGCTCAAATCGTTCGGTTTTTGAGCAGAATGGCGCTTTCTTGTTCTTCCGACCGCTGTTGGACACAGGGCGAGTGACTGAAGCTGGTGGGGAATAGTACGTGCCTGGACCCGGATCAAGGGAGTCTCTGTAGGAGCCATCAGAAGCGGAGTTAGTGAACACTGTAGGTTTCACAAGACAACTATCCCAAGAAGTGGTGCACTTACCGATGTGAATCCTCAAACCGCGAGACGGTGCTGCCAAAGAACTGCAAGTGCTCGGGTTTTGCTTCAGAGGTGAATGATTTCGTTGCTCCATTGTAGGCTCCTGGACCAGGAATGTTGTGTTTGCTGTTCTCGAGCAAGGCTTTGTCTCGGGTAATCGACGACTTGAAGACGGAGCTCGCTCGCCTCGCGTCTTTCGACGCACTCACTTCGCTTGGGTCTTTGTACTCGCCAGGTCCTGGTAGAGCCGCTTTCGCCTTCACTTCTTGCTCGAATATTCGAGTTACCTACGAAAACAGGATCGAGTTCAGAAGATTGCCAGCTAGTTGACGTCACTAGTGGGTTTACGTACCTTGCCCTTTGAGAAATCAGTTGCTCGACTCTTGTTGACGCTTTTGAGTCCGCACAGAGGATCGTATTCTCCAGGACCAGACGTGTCGTCTCCTCGTCCTGTATGACCCACAGCTGCTGGCTGATGACGAACCAGTTTCCCATACGCACTCTGTTCGTACCCAAAGCTCTGCGATATGGTTGGGATCGACGGCGCTGTCGGAAGGCGAGCCCACTTCAGCTTGTTGCCCTTTGGTGGCTCTTTGAGTAGACTCCCCAAGCTGTGACAACAACAAGCGCAAACAGGTTAGTTGGTGCACCAATTCACAGCTCCCGACCATATTAAGCACACTCACGCTTTCTTTTTGCTTGATCCAAACGTCTCAGGCCTGATATACGCTCCAGGTCCGGGCGTGTTCAAATGATTCTGGTTGCCTTTTCCTGATGCCCTCCTTGTTTCACCGACAAGCCGCTGGGACTTGGACTGGAAGATCGATGACGCGCTCGCTTTGCTCTTGCTGGTCGACTCCCACGTCACCTGGTTGGTATCGCTGTACGCCCCCGGTCCCGGCGTGATCATCACCTGCCCTTTCACAGCGCCGACATTCGCTCCTCCTCGGTCGATTTTCTCGCCGCAGCCGAATCCCGTCGCGTTCGGCTTGACTTTCTTTTGCGGCGACGTCTCGTAGCAGCCTGGTCCAAGGTGTGCAGAAGCGGACCCCAGACCGTGCGACTGGAAGCTGCCGGATCCTTGGTCGCGGCTCGTGCGGTTCACCCACGCCATGCTTGCTGCCTCTCTCTATCGATCGCTAGCTTACATATGCGCGCCTCACTGAGGCGTTCACTGTGTTTTGTCAGTCTTTCAAATCAACTTGGAGCTCTTCCTTCATGCATGCTTGTCAATCAAAGGGATGCGAGATGGCTACAGAAATAGATTCCACCAATCAACGCACACCATTTTGCTGCGAACTTTACGACAACTCACCCTGTCAAACTTACTGGTAGCACTATCACTAAGCTCCGTTAAAGTACGATCAGAAGTCATCGTACTTTAGCGAAGGATTTACCCCTTCAACTCCCGCTAATGAGCTCCATATTTTTGGATATGGCGACAATGGAAGCAGACGCGCACGAGCGCGGTGGTGGTGCCATCGCCCGCGACGACGACGCAGCGACGCTCGATGCCCAGGCGACGGACGGCAGCGTCAGCGCTACGACATGGTAAGACGCTCCTTATAGTACGTGGTTTGTAATTGGGTCGCGAGACGAGCAGTGCACGCGCTTGGTCGCTCGTTTTCTCGTGTGAACCAGTGAGAGGGAAAGTGCAAGGTTGGCGCTGTTGATATGTGTGGAGGTGTAATGCTTTGTGTACGTCTATTTGTACATGCATGTTGTGTGTGGTGATGTGCGCTTTGATTACAGCGATGATGCGACCAAGCAACTGCGCGGTGGAAATGTGATCGAGTCCGAGCTGCTGAACGAGATCTTCCGGTTCAAGCACAAAGTGCCGAGCTCCAGCCAGGAAGAGCACATTTGCGACCGCTTGGTGCACCACTTTTGTGGGTTCGTGGATGCGCTGAAGCCTGTCTATGTCGATGGCTTTGCGTTCTCTGTAAAGGATCCGCTGGTGGACGACCGTAAAGTGCCGTTGCACCAACACTCTGAAGAAGAGTATCGCGAACTCAAGCGAGTGTGTGGGATCCTGAAGGGCTCCAAGGAGAAAAACAGCAAACAACAGCATGTGCGCGGTGACGTATGGATCGAAGCGTGGTTTCCGAAATACGGCTGCGCGCTTCAAATGGAGATGATCAGCGTGTCCAGCCTGGCGCTCAAGCTGGTGTTCCTCGATTCGTGGGAACATGTGAAGCATTTCCCTCCAGGAGAAGAGTGTATCCACAGTGCGGTGCCGAAGCAGTTCTCTGCTCTCAACTGTGGGAGCATTCGACCAGATCTGAAACCCAAGTTGATGGACGCGCTTCGGCTGGAGATCGAGAAAGCCAAACCTAGGACGAGCGTAGGACGAAGCGCGGCGTTCAACGACATCGGCCACCAGAAAACACCTCAGTTCATCGCAGCTTTGATTCGCATCGTGAAGTCAAGTGTTGACGGAAGCTCCAAGCCACTTGATCAGCGCGTGATTAAAGGCGGGACGACCGATGTGGGGCTTCACACAGGTGGCCAGAGCCGGGATACTTGCTGGCCGTTGATGCAAGGAGTCGTGCGGCAGAATCTCCCGGGCAGTGACGCTTTGTTCGAGAAGACGATGATCCAGTTCAAGCTTTCGCTGGTGCTCCGAAAGTCGACTCAGTTGAAGAATATGGCGGATGATGCTTCGGTCGGGAACTTCTCAGGGTTCTGGGAGTCTGCAGAAGATGCGTTCTGTATGTTGCAGAACACGGTTCTTGAGGTTGTGAGCCTTGTGCAGCGGGGCTACGATGCGTCCGTCATTAAAGCGACGTGTGCGGCCGCGCGGCAGATGATTATGGATTTGACCAGCAAAGTGAATGATCGCATTGCAGCACAGTACACTTTGCCTGCGCACGACGTGTTTAATGAGATCAAGCGAACGATCAAGTATCCTGAACTCTCAGCGCTCGCGTACGAAGATGTGTACAAGCTAGATGGCGGAAACAGCTACGATATGCAGAAGCACGCGCGCACGCAGCTCGAGTTCTATGGCTTTCTGGACCCCTGTGCGTGTACAGCTACTTCGCTGATCAAGTGGCTCGCTTTTACAGATCACATTACCGGGAACAAGCAGATTATCCTCGCGGTTCTCCGAACGGTCGAGAGTTTTGCGTTCTCGAAATCAGTGTGGCTCAAGAACCCGGATCGAGGAGCCAAGCAAAAGTTCAATCCAAAGAAGTGGAAGAAGATCCTTCAAGCTTACGACAAGCGCTTCGCGGAATGGAGTAATGATCCCCTCTTATCCAGCGCAGTGATGGAAGTGGAGCAGCGCAGTCGTCACCTCGTCGTCAAGTGGATCGCATTCTGTCTTGCGCATCAGAATTTTTTGAAAAAGCATGCGTTGTTGGGCAATTATGGAATCGCGCTGTCGTGGGAAGATTTGGATGTCGCTGTGCTGCGCGAGAAGTCTGCGATCGACGCGTTATCACAGGTGGCTGCATACATTCGCACATGGAATCAGCGTGGGCGCGAACCACTGTTCGATCTGAATAATCACGGTCCGACGGCTCATTTTGCTCGGTTCTTCGCTGCCGATTCCACGATCTATCTGACGCGCTACATGGATGAGATGAAGCGATTGGGTCAACGCGTCGCTTTTCACTGGACAGAAATCAATAAGAAAAAAATGGAAGCATTCAATCTACAAACTGAAATCGACCAAATCGATGCTTCGCTTCAGCATTGCCAGCAGCTCCTGCGTGCGGAGCAAACCAGGCTCTCGGAGGAGAACAAGCACTTACCATACACCCTTCAGCAGTGGCACAGCCAAGCGATTGCACAGTACACGAACCATATCAACGACCTAGCTACATGGCGCTACAGCAAGGAGAGAATGCTCGAAGAAACGCTGATGGTGCCGAGCTTCATAGTGAATCCGCTTCCGAGGGACCGAATGTGTGCGCTGGAGGCGTTGTTCTTCTTGGACATTCCTGCAGATGTCGCCATGCTCTGGGAATTTTGTCTGGATGCCCAAAGAGCCCTTGCGCCACCAAAACTCTCCACGCAGGATGCACGAAGTTTGAGAGACGATGACCCGAAGACAACTTGGCTGGAGTATTATGGCTCCTACAGCTCGATCAAATATCCATCGGACGTGACGCTAGTTGGATATTTGCCGAGTCTGACGGTTCCTCAAGCCTACGGTCCGTGGTCAATCAACGATCTTCAAAGTCAAGCAGAGTATGCGTTTCGATGCGTGTGGTATCCTCCCGACGGTGACACGAGAGTGTTCTGGAAAGATTCGTCTGGATCCGTAATCAACCCGTTCAAGATATCGCGGGAAGTGACGATGGACTACTTCACTCACCAAATGCCAGCCGACTTTGAAAAGATGCAATGGGCGATTGCATCTCCAGGCGGCGAAGAGCGCGGGAATTTGGTGTACTCGAAGTTTTCTGAGCTGCCGCTTTTGGAGAACTTTGACAAGAGTTCGTTCATCCTGTTTGGGTCAATTCGCGCCTTTCCGAACCAGCAAATTCGGAGAATCTGTCAGGCGCTGAAGGACAACCTCCTACCCTGGTCGCACCCGTGTGTTGGCGCAGTGTTACGGCAAGCAATGTATCAAGTTGGAGAACTGACGGATGAAGAGGTGCCAGCATTTCTCTGGAAAACCGACATTCAAGGCGAATCCAGCGTTGCTCTGCTCTGCTCTGCGATTGCGCAAGTAGCAAGTCAATTGGATCTGACTCCACGGAACTACGAAGACGTGTCACTGTTGAGCGAACTGGCAGCATTTACATCCCAGCTCACAAGTAGCGCGGTCTCTGTCGTGACGAAATTTGTGAAGATGTGTCGTCGCTGGGCTGGTGATATCAAGAAGCAGTGCCAAAGCAACCGAAGCATGACTTCGGCGGAGCTGGCCGAGCTTCGAGCGAAAGAGTGCTTGCTGTATGGGTACGCTCTGCAAAGCTATGGGCTGGGACCACTGAGCAGCCCCGCACTCGTTGAAGTCGGAGAGTTGATCGTACTTTTCCGCAACTCCATGATGTTTTCTACCGGAAGCAAGCTTTTCCCAGTACTACAGCGATTAGAGGCTGTTGTTGGAGAGATCATGTCGAGGAGAATCGTGCGTCTTGTCGAGAAATTCAACAACAGCGAGTTGCTGACTGGACTGGTTAGACTAGTCAACACAAGTGCGCCGACCGATCTCGAGTGGAAGGACTCATCAACGTTGTCGAAAGGGAACTTCGAGAGCTATTTCGATTCGTACGACCAACAGAGTGGCACCCATTACGCTATCAATTTGTTCTCGGGGCTGATTTTGACCGACGGAAACTCGTGTGGTGGCCTACCGCCGCAAATTCGATCAAATGCACGATACCAAGAGCTGTTTGGCGAACAAGATGTCGAGGTCACCTTCAGCAGAGGAGTGTATCGAACGGCGTACGCGGTTGACGGGCGATACTTCGACTTTTCGCTGGTGGAAAACGAGCTGCGCATGCGAGAAGTATACTTGGATGCGAAGAAGAAGACAGCTGAAAAGACGCTCGATTTATGCTCACTTGCTTGGCTCGCAGTGCTTGGCGATGCCCTTCCAGCTCGGTTGGTGCAGATGTACTCGCACTGGTACTGGGTTGAGAAGAACTGCATTTTGGTTCGTCCACTCTCAGCGCTGAACAAGACCGTTGACTTTGTGGCGACTTTTGTGAAAGACGAAGATCCTGTCAGCATAAAGTGCTTTCAAGTCCCAACAGCTGACAAAGGTTTGCCTACCAACGAGATTTTGGAGCGCTTGGCATTGTACCCGCTCTTTGTCACGATTGACACGCGGCTGTTCCAGATCGTGAAAAAGTTTGAAGACGCGTCGTTTATTCACGTTCTACAAGATCAAGACGGAAGCCTGACAATCAGCTTCCCGCGCTTTCGCCTGAACTTTGTTCTCGACGAACAGAACGAGTTGCTTTCGTCTGAATACGAAGGCTACATCCTTGACCAGCACCAGCAGTTTGAGGACGTCTTCACAAACTTCAATCGATACTTGGTACTTCGTTTGAAAGACTTAACGACGACGATTGCGAAGCCGAAGCTGCGGGTATTAGTGCCGTTTGGAACGATTATCAAGGATGCTGCAGGGACAGTCGACATCGACCTTCCGAGTGATCCGTCAGCCAAGTTGGGTGTATCTGTGTTCGACGCTCATCATCGTCTGCACACGTTGTCCACCGAGTCGATTACGTCAAGACTGCAATTGTGCGTGCTGCTTGCAAGTGCGGGGTCAAGCATCCCTTCCGTGCACTTTCAGATGACTGGCTCGGAAGCAGCATTGCAAGTGCTCCATGGATGCTTCTTTAGCGCTTCATTTTCGAAAGCCGAGAAAGATCTCTTGGTCAATTTGTGCTCGTTTGCTCACCGCGAGCCCGGGCTGAAAATCTTGGCGAGTTCAATTCTGCACAAGTCGGAGCGCTGCAAGTTTTTGGTGAATGAGCGAGGTGATGAGACCGTTGACATTGATTGCATCGATGAGCTTGACGAATACAGCGCAAGGTGTGCCCGAGTCCCCGAGCACAATCCGCTGCGTACTCGCCTGAAAGAAGCGGAAGAAAACCTGCTTCTCGGGAACATGCTTCAGCAAGATATGCTGATCAAGAGCTCACCGACAGCGTTGTTGGAGTTAGAGCCGTCCCCAGTGAAAGCGACGTACGTGAGTGAGACTGAAGCGCTGTTCTCACGGTTCCTCATCTCCCCCGTGGTTGTGACGTCACCACCACCATTACCACTTACGCTGCAAGAACACGATCTGATGGGCAAAGAAATGAATGCTGAGCTTGTCGAGAGTTGGAACTCGTACCACTATCATTCAGATAAGCAACTCACCAAGTCTGGATCGGCACTCTCGGACACTTGCCGACTAGTGCTCAAGGACGTTACGAGGAAAAGGTGGCAATCCGAGCAATACCTGCTTCAGTGCGTCGAGACAACCCGAAATCATGCGCGTGGTTGCTTACTGCACATGATTAACTACCTACCCACTCCAACGATTACCGACATTCTTCGAAGCTCGTTTGACGACGAAGTTCTGTTGCAGCTCGTTCCTCATTTGAGTTTGAGTGCAAGGTCAGTTTTTCGAGCGGTGACACTGCAATTCATGGAGCTTTGCGTGCTGGAGGACAAGCTGGAGCGACTCGTTGTGAGTGGTCAGCAATCACCTCCTCCTTCAGCGTCGTACTTCTTGGATGAATTGAGCAGCGTGCGAACATGGAAGAGCGAAGATCATCCGTACTGGCTCGCGTTTGAAGTGGAAGGAAGATTCCAGATTCGCAATGAGCAGTACATCGTCGCAAAGCACTTGATTGAGAACCCAGGATCCGTGTGCCAGATGAACATGGGTCGAGGGAAAACCAAGGTGATTTTGCCTATGCTGTTCCTGTACTACAGTCATCGCCATCGGGATCGAGTCGTTCGAGCGCATTTTTTGACCCCGTTGCTGAGCGAAACGCGGCAATTTATGCATCGGAATCTGTCGGCAAGCAGCATCCTTGGGCTTCACTTTGTGGAGCATCCATTTCATCGCAACATTGATTTGGACATGGATCGATTGAGTTTGATTCGGGAAGACCTTGAAGACGCGAAAGCGTGCGGACGCTTTTTGATGATCTCTCCGGAACATCGAATGTCTCTTGAGCTCAAGCTGCTTGATCTGAGATCGTCAGCGGACGAGGACCATCGCGACATGATTCAAGCGCTCGAGGAAATCCTCGACCACAGTCAGTATGTTGACATCCTGGACGAATGCGATGCTGTTTTGCACCACAAGTACCACTTAATTTATGCTGTCGGCGATCCGCAGAAACTGGAAAGTGGTGAGAGTCGGTGGCTAGCTGCAGAAGCCCTGCTTCGTGTCCTCACCAGTGGGGATGCGAAGACGCTGGATGAAGTGCTTTCGCGACCTCATGTTTACTTCCAGAGCCCAGAGTACGCAAATCGACTGGGTGGGTACAACGGGCTTCGATTGAATGCGTCTGTTGAACGCAAAGAGCACGTACGAGAAGAGCTTCGGCAAGCGCTAGTCATCGACTTGCTGAACGATCCTCCGTTCTCACTCTTGTGGCTCAAGGCGTTCTGCTCGCAGAGCTCTACTACAAAGGATCGGCTAGTTCGAGCTTTGATCGATCCAACTATCAGTCTCGACGATGCGGTCGTGGGGGTTGACCTAAGCATCATGCGTTTTAGAAACGAGTTGCTAGCACTACGAGGCATGCTTGCCTTCGGTGTTTTGGAGCACTGTTTGGAGAAGCGTCACCGAGTGGAGTACGGACTGCCTGAGCCTGGAACTCGGCGCAAGCGAATGGCGATTCCTTTTCGCGCCGCCGATATTCCGTCGGAGCGGTCCGAGTTTAGCCACCCTGAGGTTGGCATTACGCTCACACTACTCGGATACTATCACAGCGGTCTGACTGTTGACGAGTTGAAGGAAGCGCTTTATCAGCTGCTGCTGCTCGGCCCGTCAGAACAAGATCAGTTCTACTCCATGTGGTACGAATCGGTAAAAGACAGAATCTCGGAAGAAGTCGCAGAGGAGTTTCCAAGCAATCCGAGACAGCTCAGCCCGAGAGATACGCGGCAGTTTGCTATCCTGTACGACGCGTACCAATACACTATGGAAGTAGTCAATTTTTTTGTGAACACGTGTGTGTTTCCAACAGACACCACGCAGTACCCTCTCCGGCTGACACGGAGTGCATGGAATCTCGCAGGTGGGGACTGGAAGATAGGTTTCTCTGGGACGAACGATAATCATCGATTGCTTCCATTGTCGATGCGTCAGTGTGAACCTGAAGATGCTTCGCTTCTCGGAACCAACGGCAGGATGATCGACCGTATTCTTCGAGTGTTTCAAGGGTTTGAAGTTGTACAATCGCGCCAAGGTTCTGCGATCCCGTGGCAAATTTTGCTGCAATTAGCGTTTAACAAAGGTGCGCATGCGCTCATCGATACGGGTGCTTTGCTCGCGGGTGTGCTGAACAATGATGCAGCTCTGTATCTTCTCGATCTGGACATCTTCAAGTTTGCGGGCGTGACGTACTACGACACGCGCAAGAGCTTTGATTGCTGGGTTGTCCTGGATGCGAGCAGTCGACTTGTCACGCCGTTGAAGAACTCGACCATCCTTGAAGAAGACACGTTTGTGATCTTCGACGATGCTCGATCGCGCGGGTCTGACCTGAAGCTGGATTCGAAAGCGGTTGCTGTGCTGACGCTCGGACCGAAGCTCACGAAGGACAAACTGATGCAAGGAGCTGGACGAATGCGCCAGCTGGGCTGCGATCAAACTCTGTGGTTTGTCAGCCTGAGCGAAGTCGCGCAGAGCATTCTACAGGTCTGCGGGAAAAACAACAGCGCGAGTGTCGGCGCTGTTGACATCTTGGACTGGGTGATGGACAACACCAAGTCCGAGGCAGTTCTTGGGCTGCTCGAGTGGGCTAGCAGCGGACTCCACTTCAGCAAGACGCAGCAGAATCCAGACGCCGAGCTCCAAGAAGAGGACTGGAGTGTTGAAGCCCTGTACGCGCCAGGCCATCTCTCTGAATTGATCAGCAACATCATTCGATCAAAAGCTCGCGATTTTTTTCGTGATGAAGAGGAGTTGAACAGTCTGGTGCGAACAATCTGTGAGCGTGGCACCATGTATGGACTTGACGAAGAAGTGCTCGTGACATCCCATGATGAAGAATGCGAACGCGAGCTGCACAACGAGCAGTTTGAAGAGCGAGAGGGCGAGTCGCAGCGCATAGTTGTTTCACCCGCGACGGAGGTGCTCTGGAAGTACGAACAGATACTGCAAGCTGGCTCTGTGTTTGACCTCAGTGGCGTCGTCGACGTGGTCAAGCTGGGGGACTTCGTGAGCAAAAGCATTCTGCCGAGCACGTTGTGCCTGATCGACTGGGACAGCCCGATGGTCTTTGGGACGTCCAACTTTTTCTCGACCGTCTTGGTCCCTACAGGTGAATCGATCAGCGAGTTTGCTCGGCTGATCGACGTGGTGCTCCTCTTTGAAGACGGGACGAACCTCCTTCTCTCCGAGTACGAGGCTGATCGCGTTCTTCAGCTGCTCTGGACGAATAAAAGCGCGAAACCCAAGTTCACATTGGTGAATTTGTCGTACGCAGTGGACGCCATCGAAGAAACAGGAGAAGCATTGGCTTTGGCGCGTGATGTGCCGTGGAAAGTTGGAAACAGCGTTCGCAGAACGCTCGATGTGTCGCTCGCAGCGCTCTGTCAGCTCTACAACGGAGACACGATGTTCACAAAGCGAGGCAACGGGGCTGTGGAATCTGCGCTTCGCGATCTCCTCAAGGCGCTACGCAAGCGCGAGATGACGTTCCAGGAGTTTGCAGCGGGGCGTGGGAACTTGCTTCGCTGGCGCTACTCCTTCCTGCACGAGCTTTGCCATGAAATGGACCTGGAAGACTTTGTGACACCGCAAGTACCTCTAGAAGATTCTAGACCGTCAGCTCCAGGGATTGTGGCGCCAGAGGTACTTTCAGACCGCTCTCCAGCGCCAGCTTATGTAGCGATTGGCAAGTGGACGCCTCCAGTGAAGCCCGAAGGAGGGAAAGCAGCTCGGAAAGAACGACAAGCGGCTCGAAACAAATAGGTGGGGATGTGAGTGCTGTCGTCGAGGTCGCCAAAGCCCAAAATGTTGTCAGCTATAATCGAAATCCTAGTTTTGGGTCACAACTCAATCAATACTTATTGTCAACTCCACAGGGTGCCGAAGTGGCTCTTCCGCAGTCAGTGGTCATTGACGACCGTCTCTGAGGCTCATAACAAACTTATTCTGCTTGCTTGTTGGCGAACGCATGCAAAAAAGCAGAATGGACCCATTCTCGCAGTCGCGTGTTCTCAAGAGGCCTCATGTGGTGTTTAAGGGCTCGAAGGAATTGCGACGATTGCTTTCACCACTTTGCTGGTTGAACTGATCGGAAGACGTTGAATTTGGGTTGATATACGAAGGCACACACGTGCTGCAGCCATCCATGGTCGTCGTCGTTCTCAAATGGTCGCCGATGCACACGGGAGTAAAGTATGCACGCGTGATGTTCACAGACTCCTTCGGGGACTGAGCGAGAGCGAGAGAACTCAGACAGTGCTTGCTCAAGCGTTTGTTTGCTCGAAGCATTACTGTAGCGTCCTCAAAGTCCACGCCAAGAAGCGTTGAGAGTGCGTAAATCTGAAAAAAAAATTGTTTGGCGAAATCTGACCATCTGCAGCCATCGTCCTGCTTCACTTTCTCAATCGAAGCAGGAGCGACCGGTTTCCTTTGATCTTCTTCTGCGGCTGCGCCATCCCGAACAGCAGCGCCTCGGCCGTCGGTGGCCATCCTGGTATGTAGATGTCCACTGGCACAATGCGGTCGGCTCCTCGCACAACCGCGTACGAGTAGTGGGAGTAGCCATTGAGATCACCTGTTTATAACTTGTCGAGCCCATCACCAGTTCTTGCCACTTTTGGCATTTTTGGCATCATCATCAACACGTCTAATGAAGCTCAAGCTGCTGGTCACTTGAGAACGTGGCGCGCGACCAACAGGCAGCAACCAGAAGACGAGCACTAACGTTACTGGTAGAGATGACGAACGCAACCTCCGCCGCCGCCGCGATGCCGCGCGAGCTCGTGTTGCGCCACGTGCTGCTCTTCCACCGCCACGGCGACCGCACGCCCGTGCTCACGACGATCGGCGACAAGTGGCAGATGACGCCCGAGGAGCTCGCGTTCTGGGCGACCAAGGCCGCGAGCAAGGAGACGCTCGCTAAGCTCGAGCGCGCGGGCAGAACGGTCGGCGCGGACCCGAGTCTGCCGCCGCCTCCGCCCTCCAAGCGCGGGTACAACTATCCGCTGGGCGAGCTCACGCAGAAGGGCGTGGACCACATGCGCGGCAAGGGCAAGAAGCTCAAGGAGCGCTACGGCCACTTGGTCGCGGCGCCGAGCGACAGCAGCGATGCGAGTACTGACGGTAGCAGCAACAACGACCACGTGTACGTGCTCTCGAGCAGCGTGCCTCGCACGGTGCAGTCGGTGCAGTGCCTTCTGCACGGGATGTTCCACGACGACGACGACGACGACGAGACGGGGCCTGCCGTCAGTGATGCCGTCGCCACGATCATCACCGCTGAAGCGACTGCAGCAACGGACACGCCGGTGGCCATCGACGCTACTGTCTCAGCTGCTGCTGCTGCTGGATCTTCGTCCAAGCCGACGTTCCACATCCGCACGTACGAGCGCAACGTGTTGGCCCCGAGCCACTCGCTGCGCGTGTTCATGGAGATCGAGGCGATCGTGAGCGACGAAGTGGAGAAGCGCGCGCAGCACGAGAAGGAGGAGATGGCGGCGCTCGCGCTGCACCTGCGCGAGTCGCTGGGCATCTCGCACGAGGTGACGATGCCCTGGACGGCGATCCGCGACGGGCTCACGTGCCGCCTGGCGCACGACCTGCCGCTGCCCGAGGGCATCACGCAGGAGATGGTTGACCAGATCTGCGCGTACGACACGTGGCTTTGGTACCGCCTGTACGAGAAGAAGGAGTTCTGCTTCAAGGCGTTCAAGTACGGCGTGCGCGAGGTGTACGAGCACCTGAAGAAAGTGGTGACGGAGAACCCGCGGCCGGCCCCCAAGCTCTCGTTCTTCTCGGCGCACGACAACTCGATCGTCGCGCTCGTGAGCGCACTGCAGCTTCAGGTGGGGCCAGAGCTGCCGGAGTACGGCACGATCGTGGCGTTCGAGATCTACGAGGACCAGGTGACGAAAGAGCACTACGTCAAGGTGCTCTTTGAGGACCGCGCGGTGCTGTTCGCGGGCCACGAGCACGACCCGCTCTGTCCGTTTGCGCACTTTGAAGCGCTCGCCATGGACTTCTTGACCATCAAGGAAGAAGAGCTGGAACAGTAAGGTGGTAGGTACTACATTGTACTCAGAGCAATGCAGACAGAACCAACTCCAGGTATATTTTGTTGTTGTTGTCATGATTGACCATGTGTTCTGTTATCCGCTGAGGTGATGAGAGGACGCCCAGGTCGTGTTGACGATCAGCGGGACGCGTGGCGTGGTCTTCCCACTGTTTGCTTCACTAGCAGCGGCGTCTTCACTGCGCGCATCCGCCTGCGACTGCTGCTGCCTCTTCTTCTCAGGCGACGCCAGCGCCTCCACGAAGTCCACGCCTTTGTACGTCGTGGACTTCCACCACGCGTCGTTCTCATTAGCTGCTGCATTCTCAGCCTTTGCCTGCGACTTCTTCAGAATCGACGCGAACGCAGAGACTTTGGCTGGCGGTTTGCCCTCGTCCTTGTCGGCTGCTTTGCTACTGTCACCACCGCCGCCGTCTCCCCACCAAACTGGCGGATCGAGCCACCAGGCGCTCGGATCCTTTGCCTCTTTCGTGGACGTTGGTAGATCTGTTGCTGCTGCGGCGGCCTTTAGTCGCCCCAGAAGAGAGGCAGAACCAGGTTTGACTCCTGCCTTGAGTTTCATCCTCCCACCACTCTGGAGCATCGCTGCGGCGGCGGTGGCTTCCGACTCCTGCTTGACCTGCAGCAGCTCCATGTTGCGCATCTCGATGGCTTTGCGCAGCGACTCGAGCTTCCAGAACTCGCTCTCCAGGTACAGCTCTCGGAGCAGCTTGGGGTCCTGCGGCAGGATGCCGTCGCGCAGAAAAGTCAGCATGTAGCGGAACAGCCACCTAGCAATTCGTGAGAACCAACCCAAAGCGATCAGTCAATCAGTCAATAAGTCTAGGTAGGATCCTCTCAAAGTCAAGGCGTACCAGGCTCGGTCGATGCGGAAGCAGCCGCACTCCGACACGGACAGTGGCGACTCGTCGTCGACAAAGGCCGCGAGCAGCGAACCCGCGTCCTTCGCTGCGAGCGTGGACGAGATCTCAAAGAGCTGTCCGCCCACGTCGATCGTGATCCTGCGGTCACGCGCTGACGGGAACGCCGAGGAGCAGAACCAGTCGGAGGTCAGAGACGCCTCGAAGCGCTCGCGCTCGGACTCGAGCAGCGCGTTCTGCAGCAGCAACTTGCGCTTCTCGTGGCGGATGAACGCGCGCTGCTTGGCCAGCTGCCGAGTAGAACAATATTCGAATGCCACACAAGGGCAACAGGCAATGGGTGAGAAACAACCAGGAGGGCTTGCCAATGGGGTCTACTGCTAGGGAATCAACGTACCCGCTCGTGCTGGAGCTCGATCTGCTGCTTCTTGGACGTCATGACGGTCTGGTGCAGCAGCAGTTGCTCTTCCTCCTGCGAGCGTAAGGCCACGTCGTGCTTCCGCGTCTCGAGGTCGTGGTCATCATGGTGGTGGGAGACTCGACGACCGCCGGAGCCCAGCGGGTCTCTGTTGATGCGCTGGTGCTGCTGCCTGCCGTCGAGGTTGGCGTCTGGGAACCGCACGCCGCCGCCTCCACCGACTCCGGCTGAGCGCCTCGGTGTCGCCATCGTGCTTGCCAAACAAGCTGAAGGCGTCGCTCAAATACGAAGACTCGTTCGTTCTACTTCATCCTGTCGGGCATTTTCGCGAATGTAACAACGCGTCGGTTCACATGTGTCAATCTCTTTAATTTTATAATGGCAGTGAGTGTTGGTGCGTACATCCATACTTCCTAAGTTTACTAGTAATGGATACAAGTTGAGGATATGTGTCATGGACTAGCCTTGATAGCAAAAACAGGTTGGTCCGAAGCCAACCAGTGCTAAACTACCACATGAGTGGTAGTTTAGAGCGCCCGCTTCGCATTCCTTCGTCGAATCTTCACCAAACAAACGGTGAGGAGGGCCGAAAGGTTCCAATTGCGAAGGTACCAAGCATCTTCGCGGGCTGTTGTGGAGCAATTGCAAGTTCGCGAGTCATCCCCGGTGAGTGCCTTGCACACAAGGGTAGGATTTCAAAAGAAAGCAGCGTCGAGGTTGAACCTCATTTAACGACAAACGCCACGTTATATTGTTTTTTTCGTACAGGAACGGTAGTCAGTCAGTCAGCCCTTAATTAAAGTGCTGACGAGCTGATAGTGCGGCTGCTGCGATGCTGGAGAAACGCTAGTGCCGCTTGCTGAAAGTGCGCAAAAGGGCAGAGCGCGGTGTGGTCGTGGGTTGCAAACGCCACTTCGCGTCCTTCAAAGAGCGGCTTCACGAACAGCGCGCCGGTGGCGCCGTGCGAGTAGATTTCAAAGGTCACCATCGCACCGTAGTTTGGGATCGTCGGCGGCACCTGAAGCTCCAGTGCCATAAGGAGCGCGACGATCGAGTTGTCGTGGCCGGAGAACAGTGAGAGCTTGTACGGGTTCTTTCCCTATACGGTACAATAACATTAGGAGCTCTCAGAACCAACCATTCAAAAGACAGAGGTAAGCGTACCAGCAACTATAGACAGACGACGCACCTCTTGGATGTCGTTCAGATGGCTGTAGATCCGGTGGACGCCCGAGTGGAAGCTGTTGAAGCAGAAGTCGCGCTTGCCGTACAGCGCGTGCCAGAGCCAGGCGTCAAACCCGCGGATCTGCTCAAAGAGCTCGGGCGTCAGGCCCTCTGGGAACGGCAGCCCGTGCTCTTTGCGGCACATCAGCACTTCGCGCACTGCAACACAGTTCACATACCAAAGTTAGCCTTCCAACTCGACCGTTTAACAGACAAAACTATACACAAGTGAACGCACATCCGGTCCAGGGCACGCGGCGTCCGGCCTCGATGCCAACGATCTCGCGCACGATTCGCCCCGCCTCCGCGAGCCCCTTTGGCGCGTTGCGCTTGAGATCGTCCGCCAGCAGCACCGCCAGGTCGCCGTAGATCTCGTACGAATGCGTTGGTGCGATACGGTTGTTGTCATCTGCTCGGATGGTGAACACCTGGTCGTCTTGGTTGCTGCTGTTGTCTTCGCTGACATTGTTGCCACCATTGTCCACAAAGTAGGCTGGGAACATCCCCGAGAGCACGCTCTGCGCCGAGCGGATGGTTCGGCGGATGTTCGTGGACTCCACGTAAACGTCCTGCATCGGATCGATCTTGTCGAGAAACGCCGCGTACTTGGTGCGCAACCTGGCGCCTTTCGCGCGCATCTCCGTGACACCTTTTGCAGTCAGCTGGCCGCAGGGCCACCGCCCTCCGTGACGTGGCGAGAGCGGCGGCTCGATCGGGTGCTGCGCGTTCACGACGCGCGTGCCGCGGTTGAGCGTCGAGATGTCGTCCAGGTCTGCGAGCCGCGAGATCCAGAACTGCGTCTCCGCGGCGTCCATGCCCAGCTTCGTGCCCACCTTGCGCGTGATCGGCGACCGGTCGCCGTGGCGGAAGAGCACGAACACGTGCAGCAGCTCCAGCTCGCGCTCGTCCGGCACGCCGTCGCGCTTGTACGGCTGGTTCTGCTGCTGCTGCTGCTGCTCTGGCTCGGCCATCGTGGAGCGGAATGGATGGATCGACACGCGCACGCGCTTCTTCCTTCCGTCCGTGCTGAGCTGAGCTGAGCTGCTCGTGCTCGTCAATGATACGCATACATGCGTGGACTCAAAAGTGCAACAAGGATTCGATTGGCTAAAACTAATGCATCAAAATAGTTCAATTGGCTAAAAATTAAAACCTTCTTAAAAATCAATAAATTCCCTTTTTGCTTAACAAAATGAAGATTAAAAGAAGAGCCTCTCTAGATACTAAAAAGGTCATTGCTACAGGCAATGCAATCATCCAAGTTGACTTGAAAATTGTAAGCTGCCCCGGCCGCCGCCCCCTTCCCGATCTTCGGCTATCGGCCACGTTGCAGCATCTCAAAGCGGCTTTGAGACCTGAAGCAGGAAGGAAGCAAGCAGATCGATAGATAGATAGGACAATGGCTCGCTCGATGGGCGTGCTGCGCGCGGCGCTGGTGCTGCTGGTAGCGCTCGCGCTCGTGTGCTCCGGCAGCCTCTCGGACGCCAAGAAGAGCAAGAAGGACGCCGCCGTCTCCGGCAGCGCGAAGGTCGCGGAGCTCAACGGCCGCGTGCGCGACGGTGTCGTGCCGCTCACCACGGAGCTCTTCGACAAGTACGTGCTGCGTCCGGACCGCCCATACCACTTGTTCCTGCTCTTCACGGCCACGGCTGACAAGTACAGCTGCGACGTGTGCAAGTAAGTGTCTTCCCTGTTGTGTAAATGTTCTATGTAGAGTGAAAATGGAGCGGAGGGTGGGGATGAACTGACTTGTTTTGATCATGCGCGTAACCGCAGGCAAGTGGCGCCAGAGTTCCTGGTGCTCGGCGAGTCGTACACGACCGCGAAGCAGGTGAAAGTGGACACGCGCGACGGCTTGGACATCTTCTACGGCGTCGTGGATTTCGACGTGAACCAGGCAGTCTTTGGCATTGTACGTCCATGTTATCGTTATTTGCTGTTGGTGGTAACTTGTTCAGAGCTGTTGTGAGGAGAGATGTATTAACGTGCTGATGTGTGTGTTCATTCATTCATTTATAATAGTACGGCTTCACGTCGGCGCCGCACATTGTGTACGTCGCGCCGGACCGCTCGGACGACACGGGCAAGAAGTCGCCCACGAAGGTCAAAGTGGAGGACGCGAACCTCTACAACGTCTACTCGGGCGGCAAGAAGGCAGAGAACATCAACGCGTTCGTCAAGCAGAAGACCGGCTTTGATGTACGTCCGTCCGTCTGTCTGGCTTTGCTATTGTTATGAACCCTGCTATGTTGAGTTCCTATACTAACAATCACCACCTTTGTTCCCCCACTGGCACATGTTTCCAACAGTTTGTGATCCAGCGCTCCAAGGCGTTCCTCTATGCGCTCGTCGCGGCGGCGCTCGTGGTGTTTGCGGTCGCGGCGAAGATCGTTCTGTCAAACTTGGACAAGCTTCTCGTCAAGTTGCGACGAAAGCGTCTGTGGATGACCGTGTCTCTGGTACGACTTGTAGTTTCTATATCTACACTTGAATTTTTGTGTGTTTCCTGACTCTGACTTCTTCCTAAATATTTGCTGTGTAGCTCTTCTACGGACTGTCGGTGTCGGGCATGGTCTACTGCATCATCCGCGAGCCGCCAGCGTACACGACGGAGCGCAACGGCAAGATCAAATTCTTCCACCCGCAGGGACGCTCGCAGTTCGTGGTCGAGGGGCTGATCATCGGCGCGTACGACGTGGCGGCCGCGGGTTTCATGATCCTGCTCTCGCAGTGGGCGATCTACCTGCAGCGCCCCGTGCTGCGCTACGCGGCGATCGCGATCTGCGCGCTCGGCTTTGTGTTTATGTACCGCGAGATGATCGCGTGCTACACGTTCAAGAACCGCTGGTACACTGGCTGGATGGGCTTTTAAGTCGTGTCTGTCTTTCTGTTTTAGCAAGCGAGCGAGCGGGGTAGTTCACTCCGTTTTGAAGACGAAATTGAGGAAGCAGGTGTCTGTCACGCTGGTGAGATTTGGAGAAGTGCGGACCAGGTGAGGGGATGGATGGATTCCAAGTACAAACAAGCGTTGCAGTCAAGTTCGTACGTACGTACGTAGGTGGGGGGTGGCTTTTTTGTCAATAAGTCCGTGCCCAATGTGAAAAAGCGCGGTGCAATACGAATTCTGACTGGAAAGAATTTGCAAGAAAGAGAGAAGAAGACCAATGGTCGTGTTGTGCTTCGATCGCTTTTGCCTTGGTGCGTTTGCTTTAGATTTCATCGTGTTCGCTGCTTCTGACAACAGTAGTGCCGACCAGTTATTTTGTAAAAATGCCTTGGACGATTGAAAATTCAAATCGCGAAACTATGCTGAGCATCGCACAGCATCTTGCCCCAGGGTTGAGAGGATCGGAAGGTCGAGGCAAAGCAGCGATTTGAACTCCCAGTGACACCCTAAAGTTCATGCTGCTGCTTCCTCGTTGTCTCAAAGGCCGTCATCATCACCACTTGAATCTTTTCTCTTGAGAAAGAGGAGACAACCAGTTTCCTTAAAAATATCCTATCCCACTAGAATGATATCAGACAAAATGAAAACAAATTGGGATAGCGTGCTCTTGAATGGTGTGTGAAAAAAGAAAAAAAATGAGTGTCTCTCTTTCATTATTCCCTTCCTCTTGAGGAACCTACCTGCTCTTGCAAACGAGTGGTGATCTGTCTTTGATCTTGATCCTGTTTGTGTGTATCTCAAGCAGGTTTACGTGGCCTTGGGCACGCGCAGGGGCTTGTCGAGCGAGATGTTCTGCAGGCGCACGGCCCCCAAAATGTTCTCCGGGAGCTCTTCCTCCGACTGCGACTCGAGCAGGAACGCCATGTCGACCACGAGCGACTTGGTCACGCCCTGCACCATGCCCACGACCGTGTTCGCGACCGAGTTGGACGAGATGTCGATGTCCACTTCAAAGTAGTTCTCGCCCTTGTGATACGGACACTTGAGCTTGTTGCCCAACAAAGTGGGCTTGGAGCCCACCGACTGCTTGATGATGAAGCTTCCTTCCACGACCGTCGGGATGAGCTTGAAGCGCGAGTTGCGGAACTGGTCGTCGCCGTCGATGAAGTCGTTCAGCAGCTCCGAGAACGGTGAGCCGTCTTCAAAGATGTTGTCCTTCGCCGGCTGGAAGTAGAACACCATGCACACATTCTCCACGCCGGGGATGATCATGTTGATCACAAACGTAAACTTGGTCGACGTGCGGCCGATGCTGCCGTTGCGAGACGACACGTGGTACCGATCGCTCGCGCTCTCGAACGAGAGCAAGTCGACGCCGACCAAGTGGAACTTGGACTCGGCCGACGGCATCTTCTTCTTGTCGACCAGGTAGTTTGGACCGCGCACCTGGAACACGGACGCGTCGGGCTCCGACCACATCTTCTCCGGGAGGCTCGTCTTGAGCTTTGTGACGCCGATCACGACGCCCGACGCGTCGACGCTGACGGTGTTCACCGCATCCGAGCCATTCCCGCCCACGCCACCTCCCTGGCCTTCCGACATGACAGAGCCATCTGCTCCAGTCGCCGCGACGGTGACGTTCGGCGTGATGAAGTCGACGCTGCTCTGTTCGTCACGGATGCCCACGACACTTCGCAGCATGGGCATCACCAAGTCCACGTCCATTCCGAGCTGGTGGTAGATCCTCGACCAGCCGCCGGGGTCGTACCGGAGCACGTACGTGACGTGCGAGCGGATCGCGCCGCTCGGCACTTTCTGCGGCGCGATCACAAACCCGCCACCCAGCAGCGTCGCGCGCACGTAGTTGTGGCGCACGCGGCACTCGGGATGGTCGATGCTCTGGTACATGACAAAGTACGAGCCGTCCTCTTCGCGGCGCCAGTAGCGCATGAGCACAAGGTCGCGCGGCTTCTGCCAGAGCGGCCAGAGGTACGTCGGACGCTGCGTGATGTACACAATGTCGGCGTGGTCGTCCATTTCCTGGATCACTTTCATCGTCGCTATCGACGGGTCCCAGCGCTGGTACCGCTTCGGGTTCATGAGCAGGCGGAACACTTCCGTGGGCGAGCCGTTCACGACCTGCGAGACGCGGAACGACGGGATCTCGATCGCGTGCGACGGCGTGATCGCCACGCAGCACACGGCGATCGCCGCCGCCGCCGTCGTGAAGCAGAAGAGCATGTTGTGCACGAACGAGTACATGATGCTGAACGTGAGGATCGCGCTGATCAGTGACGAGAAGATGAGCCCGTTCGTCGTGTTCGCGTGCTGCGCGTAGAGCGACGCCGCGACGTTCGGCCCCAGTGGGCACTCCTGCATGATGCGCAGCCCTTCTTCGACGCGCGCGAGCCACCAGCCCTGCTCGGCCTTGACGTTGTCGGCGTCCAGATTAAACAGCGAGACCGTGTCTTCGTCCGCCTTGAGCAGACGTGGCACCGAGTACTGCGTCGGGTAGATCGCGGCGTCGGTCTTCATCTTGCGCTGATGCAGCACGAGCTCCCGCAGCGAGCGCACGGCGTTCTCGATCGCCTTCTTCCACTCGCGCGCGTTCCCCTCGGTCTTGGCGCCGAGGTCCAGAAACCGGTCTTTCTTGTACGACTTCTCGCCGGCTTCAACGGCGAACGTGATGCGGAACATCCACACCGGACCTGCAAAACAAATAGATACGAACAAGCGCACCATGTAAGTACATCATCATTCGTATACAGTGTGGACTGTCATCAACCAGTGGCGTATCTGTCACTCCTTACCGTGATGGCGGTGCTTCTCCTCCGAGTTGAAGACATTGCTGACGAGGCAGCCGTCCGTGAGCACGTACGTGCCGCGCGGCGCCGGGTCTCCGCGCTTGCGGTAGTACCGCATCTGGTTCCCATCGAGCACGAAGTAGCGCTCGACTATAGAAAGAAACACATCAATACACACACACATGACGCATTCCATCCAGGTCAGTCAGTCAGTCACTCGAGCGCAATTGAGTAGGAGCGCAATAGCACAAGTGTCCATAGCGAGTCTTTCAAGTCAAATGCGAACGTACGCCAGATGAGGTTCATGTGGTCGCGGCGCTTGGTGAGCCAGCCCTCCATGGTCGCCGCGTGCTGCTGCTTGGGCTGTTAGGGCTACTGAGCTGCTGATGGGCGAGCGCAGGCGATGCCGGGCGGAGGCTTCTGGTGCTCGTGTGCTGCTGCGGCGGCGGATGTGGCACTGAAGAGCGAGCGCGCGATCGGAAGGAAATCCGGATTGCGCCGCTGGCTTACTCGCAGCAGCAGCAGAGGGGGTGTCTCTCACTGTCTTGCAACACCTGGAGTGTCACATCGTGAACGAAAAAACACTGCTAAAAATAGCATGTAGGCTGTCGTAATGAGTACCAATAGTTATGGATAGATGAACCTGTTATTGGGAGGTATATTGAAAATATAATTTACTCAAAAGTGGTAACTTAGATAGTGCATTTATTATAAATGGAGTAATCGAATGCGCACATACGCCAGCTGTGCATGGCCTGTTAAATGCGTTTTTTTGCATTTTCGATCCTGGAAGCCAGCACACATGCGCATTTCTCACTCTCTCTGATTAGTCGATTGACTTCCATTCTCTCACCAAACAGCTGCCTGCATCTGCGTGTGAATGGATGGATGGATCCATCTATAGATTGGAGGCTGGGAAATCAAGCGCCGCCTGTGCAAGCTTTTCAAGCTTTTTCATCCAAACTCTGAGCCTTTCCGACAGAATGGCTCGGTTGGAAAATCAGTTCGCTGGGGATGCCAAATGAGTGAGCAAAGTCCACTTGCAAGGAAACGGTTTGCGAATAATGATTTTTTAAAGATGCTACACAACCATTCTTTCGTACGCACTTGATAAACTAAACTACTGTACCTACTCGATCCTAACTAATAATTGTTTACTTAAACCAGCACAACACTCAGACTTTGCTCTCAAGAGCTCTCTCCTCCTTCACACTTGCTCCTGCAGCAGCACCAGTGGTTGTTGGCTGATTTCCCAATCCTCGGTCTCCGCTTCACCATCGGGGGCTGACGTGACCTTGAGGAAGTTCGCGTGGTCCCAGACCGCGTCTCCGAGCGCCACCTGGCTCCACAACTTGCTCACGAGACTCGCGTTGTACAGGTCCGCGTTGGTCAGGAAGTGGAAGATCTTGGCACTCACGACGCTTTTCACCGGCGGCAGCTCGTCTCCAAAGAGTGGATACAGGAACACGCGGTCTTGTTGGGTTCTGGATGCCGACGACGGTGTCAACCGACCCACAAGCTGCTGCTGAAGCTTCTCGACCGACCTTGTGACGGATTTTGCCTGCGAGTATGGCGATTTGCCACTTCCTCCGCCTCTTACGATAGCAGATGCCGATTGGGGGGTGCTCTCGGACATTGGGGACACCGACAACAGCTTCTGGCGCTTCGGACCGCTCACGGTTGGCGTCATGAACGAAGCCGATGTAGCATCTGGAGTGGACACCGAAGGCTTCAGTCGGAAACTCAATCCGCTCGGCTTGCTCGCGCTGAGTTGCCTACCTGGAGTATTGACAGCGTGCACGGTGGTGTTCGCTCGCAGCTGAGACCGGAACCGTTCGGTGCGCTCGCGTTCTCGACGGGGCGAGACCTCAAACGGAGACGAGAAGTTCTTTGTCCACGTCTCCCTGTCGATGCGGAGACGGTGGCGTACATTATGCAGCACTGGAGACACAAAGGAGTCCTCCACGTCGTTGAGCAGACGTGAGGGAGTCGCATTCGCAGACAAGGCGCCACTGGAGGCGTGACTGGCGCAGGGGGCTTGGTTCTTGCAATCCTTGGGATGGTCAAAGAACAAATACAACAGAGTTAGCTTTTGTGCATGATTTGCATGAGAATACCATCAATAAAGCAATCAACACTTACGATGCATCGGCAGTTGTCGCCACACGGAACACCAGCTTGGAAACACTCACAGTATTTCTTCTGACACGCCGACTTCTTGCAGTGGCAGCCGTGCTTGTGCATTTTCTTCAGATCCGCACCCGTGCTGCGCTGGCCAAAGCCGAGTTTGCCAGAACCCATTGGGGTCGCAAACGCGTTTGCTCCAACGTTTGGCGTTCCAGACAGCACACGCGCTCCGCCCGGTGTCAACATACCTGACCCAGCAGAAGTCACTGTTGTTGACTCGATCTTTGGCTTGAAAGCGTTCGGGTTCTTCTCCAAGCGAGCTGCAATAGCTTGCTGGCGAATCGCCTCCGTGGCAGGAGTGTTGGCACAGCCCTGACAGTTGCAGTTCTCATCGCAGTATCCGCCGCTCGCGAAACACTCGCAGTACCTGTTTGAATTTCATGAACACACACACGCACTTGTCAGAAATCAAATGAAAACCAAGCCAAGACTTCAATAATGACCAACAACGTACAGCTTCAGACACTTGGACTTTTTGCAGTTGCACGGCGCTTTCTTCGGCATCACTGGTGTCGCCAACGCGCCGCCATCGTGAGCACTGGTTGCTCGATTCACTGGAGCAGGAGTCGTCATTCCAGCTTCGTCCATGGGAGAGATTGCGCTTCCAGGCGCGTGTGGTGCTTTCATTCCAGTGTGTCCAGGAGTCTTCATTGGAGTCGCTGGAAGCAGTTGCTTGATTCCACTTGGCGTTTCGAAAGTGACCGGCAACGCTGACGAAATGCTCGCAGAGTGACGCAGCGGGGTCCTTTTCAGCCTTGACGCGGCTGATCCGAGAGATGACGTCAGCGGGGTAGACCCAGAGCCTGCTGCTGCTGCTGAGGACAAGCCTGACGGTGGAACTGATTTCGACTTCTTCCAATTTGATGAAGGAGTCATCACGAGCGCTGACGAAACTGGTGTTGACGTGTTCAGTGACTGCCGCGATGAGGACGGCGTTGAGTTTGACTGGGTCGACAGTACAGAATACGAGGAGGCACTCTGCTCTGTTTTCCGTGGAGTGGTAGCCAAAGCCATCGCTTGGCGAGAAGCGATCTCTTGACGCGGGATTCGTCCATTCCAGGGGTGATGCGGAGATCGAGATGGAGACGATTTGAGTGGCGTCTGCAACAATTTCCGCTGGACTGGAGCAACCTCGTCATTGAAGAGGCTTCGCTTCTCCTCCAGTTTTCGCTTGCGATTTTTCTTTCTCCTGTGAGAAGAAAACAAAGAACATTCGGGTGTCAGTGAGCATACAATTTCAACTACTAACGTGTTACTTCAACAGAGTGAGCACCAAGGGAGACTTACAGGCTGTTGTTGATCGCTTCGATTTCGCGCTTGGAGTGTGAGAGCGTCGAGGGCTCTAATGGGACGTGGAGCTTCATCTTCATGATGCTGTGCATCCCAATCTTCGATCGCTCGTCCTTCCCAGGTGTCGCGCTCGTCGATGCGTGGATGTTTGGGAACGATTCACAGAGAATCGACGAAGACGTAGACCCCGAAGATCGAGACGACCCTGATGAATAGCTCGAGATCGACGCTCTTCGAAACATCGGAGTCTTTGGAGTCAGGGTTGTGGAGGAAGGAGATCGTCCAGAGGAACTGAACGACGCCTTTCGCATCTTCCCAATCACTTCCGCTGACCCTTCATCATCCAATTTTGGCATTGGAAATGGAGGAATCCTGTTCCGTACAACAGAAAGAATCAACCAAAGTGTTAGACCTTGCAAATGGGAACAAGCACCAGAGCTGAACGATCACGTACAGTCGCGGCAGCTCGTACGATTCCATCGACACCAGCGGTGAGAGTCGAACTGACAGGAAACTGGACTCGAATTCTTCCGGGTGCACCAACGGCGAGAGCGAGTTCGCGAACGAGAAGAACGAATCCTGTTCACCACTCGCCCCCGTCAACCCACTCGGAGCACTTCTGTACAGGTCGTCTGCGTCAATGGAGCTCTCTGCGTCGCTGGCATCATCGTCGTTTCCCGCGCCACGCTCTCGGTCAAAGTCCTCTTTCAACCGCCTGGACAGCATCTGGACTCGGGAAGGAGGAGACGGCGTGCTGGCAAACAGCGTTGATCTTGGCCACGGCGAAAGCAGACTCTCGGAGCACGTCAGACTCATCATGTCCATCATCTGCGGGATCTCCTCTTTCACCAATGCACTCTTGCTTTTCCGCGCTGGCGTTCGCAGTCTGAAATCCGCGTCATCGTCATCGTCGTCGAGTTCGATAATCTCTTCCTTAATCTGCACGCTGTCTTCGATTGCTGCCGCCTCGCTTATGCTTCCGCGTGATGATGATACTGATATTCTCGCCTCGAGCTCTTGTTTCTCCTCGTTTTCTGCTAAAGAATGACGGCGGTGTGCATTCTTTCTCGCCTGTTTCTTCTTGGCACCAGTCACATTGAATGGAGATCGGAAGAATCGAGATGGGGACGACAACGCGCTTGCAATGCGACGCGTTGGGGGTGATGATGCCATGGTCATCTTGGAGAACCCTGGGGAAGGTGTAAATAAACTGAACGGTGCAGGGTCTACGCATATTCACAACAAGCATTAGTTAACGGAATAAGTACAAACAACTCAAGGAGCGTTCATCTCCTCTCCACTACGATGGCAACTGCCACGAAAGCAAAACGCACCTGCGTGACCGAAGCTGAGAAAGTCGAAGACACTGCCTTGCGGAGATGCGTCTCCAGATATCACACTGAACGCATCCGCATCCGCCTCGGGAGTTCTCGCCCCTGCTTCAAAGCCAGTCATGCGCAATGGCGTCGATGCGCTGCTGCTGCTCTGGGTCTCTGATTCGCTTTTTCTTTCTTCATTGCTGCTGCCTTTCTGAGTATCTTCTTCGCTCTCTGGCTCCAATGCACTGCTGACTGCTGCTGCGCTGCTCTCTGTAATCACTTCTTCGCCGGAGCCGATGCGTCGTCGCGTTCGTCGTGGGGTGGCTCGCGCTGTTGTGTGTGGAGAAGCTGTTCGCTCTGGCGCTAATGCGCGCTTCGCTGTTCTTCCTCGGGTTTCGCTCATGGTGATTAGTATACGTCACCGCTGTGTCGCGTGGGTCGGTATCGGATTGAGGACGGGCTTCTGGCTGCTGAGCACCGAGCCTGGTCTCCTGTCGCTCTTATAAGTTATGTAGTACGTGCTGCTCGCAAGCAAATTGTGTTCGTCGTGTCGATGCTGCTGGGTGCGCAAATGCGACTGCTGAGCCGCCACAGCTGCCGTCGATTAGAAGACAAAGCGTGCGGGTCGGTCCGCCTTCGAGGTGTCACGTGTGTCCTACTGCTGCTGCTTGCTGCGGAGGCGCGCGCGTGGGTCTGCAATGCGAAATACACCACCACGAGAAAAAAAGGCGCCCCTTTTAAATCCCCGCCAAAAAGCAAAAAGTGATTTGAGAAAAATGGCGCGAAACTCTTTTGGCCAATCAGATCGGTTGGCGCGCAAAGGTTCCGCCAATCAGAGGCGAGGAGCTCCAAAAGTCAGTTCCCGCTTTTTTCAGGAAGGGAGGGAAAGGGTGATAGACTGTCCGTCATCCGACTGCCATCAGTGGAGATGGCAGGATTGGCTTGGCGGCGGACGATCACGATCAGCGCTTGCTTGCTTGTTGCGTCCTGGACGACAGGCGGACTGGACCCATAAGCTGCATGGGTTCACATACCTATGCGCGCATGGCTTCGTTCATGCGAAACAGTGTATTGCTGCATTGCACAGTAGTGATACCGTGACAGAGCGACACACCTCTCTGCTCGCTTGCTGGACCGCTTTGTGAGCATGGCGCCATCGAGAAGTAATCACGCAAATTTGCAACGGGAACAGAACGTATTGGGCAATGCGGCGTAAATATTGATTACGACTAACTTAATATGTTACATTTTGATTGGAGTTGTGGTCTCCGCTGGGTTTTCTAACGTGAGTACCTGCATCGTAGTTCCATCGAATATCGTACATCGCTGCTGGCTTTGATCTTGCGCTTGGTGTGGCGAGAACAGCCCACGTCAGAAGTAAACCCTGTGTACTTCGACACTTCCCTGTGTGTGTCACTGTGACTGTGGATCCCGCGGGTGACGTCCAGAATTGATAGACTCCTTCCCAGTTGATCTTGTCGTAATACGCCCGAGTAGGTATTCTTGCTGTTCTTGCTCTCGTCCCACGTACACGCGTCACGATAACTCCGCTCACCTGGATGTCGTTCATGCCCGATTTTGAGTCGGCCAGGTACGGGTTCAACGTGAACTTGACCGAGCTCTTGCGCGCATCCAAGTTCATGCCCGTGAATACTGGTACACGGAGTCACCGGTGGTCGCGTACACGGCCTTGCTGTGGTGGTGTGGTGCGCTCGTGCCAGTTGATAGTTGATATTGGTACCCAATCATCACACTCGAAGGCATGTTTTACGTCCATCTCGAAGTTTCACCAACCTTAGAAGCCAGATCACGCTCGAAGGCCGTGTCTCCTCTCATCTTGAAGTTGGAAGGGTGTTGGAGAAAGATGTGCGCAGCTCGAAATGTCTTCATTCTGGTCCGCCCTCACATCGTGGATTTGCCGTACTCATTTCTCTTCATGCTCATCCGCAATCGACGCGATGCATCACGGCAGTGCCCGGCTGGAAACTCGAAGACTGGGAATTGAAGCCTTCCCGAACTGTCCCCGCAGCAATTTACCATTTCTTGTTGTATATTAGACATTTCACTCATCGGTTGCTACAGTATTCATTTGTGCGGCTACAGCATAGTTGCCGGTTCAACATCGACACCACAGATGTTAGCATCTCAATCATCATCAGCGGCAAGCGAAGCAAAAGTGCGTTTCTTACCTTTGGGTTTTCAGTCTCAGTCTCAGGGTTGCCTTGGTGAATCTTGAAGGTGGTCGAAGCGGGCTCGATGCATCACAGTGGCCCAACGATATTGATCACGCAGAGATTCCTTCTAAAGGCAAGAAAGAGAAAATCCATTAGCTTACTACCGAAGAAGAAGTATTCGAGTAACAGCACGAAACGCGATGCAATCGCACCAAAGAACACAGACTACACCAAATCTCCATCACCATACAGTATATACGGAATTCAGATAACACGCAGTACATGCATAAGGCAAACCCAAAACGCAGCCATCATTTGCTAACTGAGCATAGCACCAACTGCAAATGCAGTCTGCTAGCAAATCACACCAACTCGTTCGCTCGGAGTGTAGCTTTACCTTCTAGAGAGGACTGTTCTTGGAGTCAGGCGGTATCCTGGTCACTGGGTTGCCTTCAATTAACCGATCCATCGCTAAGAAGACGCCTTCGCACAGCGTCGCATCGCTGACCAACGCCCTAAAACACAAGGAACAAGAGTTTAACATAATTCGCACAAGTTAGAACAGTGAAGTTTGAAATAAAGCAACTTAAGACGTGTTTCTTCCTACCAAATACTTGATCCACAGGATGTCGTTCGTGATCACACAGCTATTTCGCATGCGGTTCCTGCTTGATTTTCGGCTTCACATCCGGACGACTGCTTGGCTTCCGATCATTCTTGTGGTCGTTTCGGTCTCGAGAGAAGCTCGAGCTTTTCTGGTCGTCGCGTGAATAGTAGCTGGAAGTTCGATCTCGGCTGTGACTATGGCTGCGGCTTGGACTCCGACTCTGGCTTCGACCTCCTCTTTCATTTCTTTTTCGCTTCCTCGAATTTGACGAGCTGGAAGTGCGCGGACTGGAGCTGTAGCTGCGATAAGGGCGGTCCTGTTCTCGTTCTTTGTCGTGGTCGCGGTTTCGGTTTCGATGCTGACTGTCGTTTCTGCGAGGCGATCTCTCTCGGCGCCGATCGCGCTCGTCACGACCTCTGCCTCGTTGCGTTCCGCTGTCGTTTCTCGAGCTTCCAGATCGATCATCTCGCCCACTCGGACTCTTACCATTCCGCGACCAGTTGCGGTCGCGATTGCGATCGTCGTATCTACTGTTGCGGTTCTCCTCCTTCACGGCACCTCCCTTTCCTTCGTGATCTCTCCCTCGTTGGTTGGGTCCACGGGAGTACGATGGTCTCGAGTCATAATTTCCTCGTCCGGCGTTGTTTCTCCCACCCCCGATATTCGTAACAATGATCTCCTTCGATTCGTTCACTCCTTTCTTCGTAAACTCCGACTCCACTTGGATCAAAGACGAGTCAATTCGAAGACCACCTTGCTGGGGTTGGAAAACTTCCTTCGCAGTCCATGGTCCGTTTCCGCCTGCCGAACCGGATGTGCTCAACAGGATCTCGAAATTGATCCGCTGTCCTTTTTTCCACTCCATCAAAGCACGGTACTCTTTCAACACCTCCTCTGCAGTGCAAAACGATGGCATCACAACATCACAAGCCATCAGTATGCTATCGCCACTTCACGCCATGAAAATACTGGGGAAAAACTTACTCGCTAAACGCTCAGTAAGAACCGCTCCTTTCGAGTCCTCAATGCACCATTTGAAGCTGAAAATCCGGTCATTGTTGCGACAAGCAATGTACGCAGCAGCCTCAGCCAAGAAGTGGGGAGAAATGGACAGACACACTGGAAGCCAGAACCTGAGCATGGACACAAAAAGAATCGATTAGCCGTCATGAACCTCACAGCACAAATGAAAAAAGAGATCCAAACGTACAGATCTTCCAAGACAGTGTGCGAATCGTTCATCACATCTCGACGAACTGCAACAACAACAAAAACAACACATCATTCGTCAGATCATCTTCCCTTCCGAATGCAACCACGATCAGCACACGAACACTCACATTTCTCGGGCATCTGCTCCAACGTTCGACGCAAGAAGTAGAAGGGCATTTCAGTCGTCAAGTCGAAGTTGATGCCTTGTAGCACTTCAATCTCGTAGTACAGCAGCTGCATACGCTCCAGATCCAAAATTTCTTCGTCGCCAACCATGAGAGGAGTCTCCAAAATTTCGTGCATCGTGCGTACCATGCGAAGCAGCTTCATACGTTTGCTCGACGCCTTTGCCGACAAGAAGATGCACGCTGCTGCGACCTTGAATCGTTCTTTCGCATAAATGCCTCGGTCGAAGATTCGATGGAAGAACATCGACGCCGTGAGAGATACGTCGCGACTCAGCATCAGGCATTGCGATAGCACGTCGATAAATGCCACCGCAGTGTATCGCCAGTGCTGCTTCAGCTCGTACTTTGTAACAAAATCGCATCGCTCGAACAGGTACGGGTATGTGGAGCGATTGATCTGAACCTGGTGAGATGATGGAGGAGGCGGGAACTGCTGCAATTGATCTGGTACTTCAGCAAGTCGCTCCGCTTCGCTTCGAGGAAGCCGGACGGGTCCGCGGCGAGGCTTGATTTCCCCCATGACGAGACTTTTCCAGCCTTTGATCTTTTGTGTGTAGAGCTTGAGTTCCTCCCATCGCGCCAGAGTCTGAACATGAGCACAGTCACAGAAGGTAATAAGTTAGCCACTACCAAACACACATCATTTCCAATACCAACAACAATCAAAACAAGCTACATACCTTGAATATTCTCTTCCGACCGTCTTCGATGTTTCGCATGTCTCGGACACACGCATGGAGAATGTCGTCCACAGTCTGGAACCACTGGCGCTGGATGTTTCGCAGCTCTTCTCCCTGAAAGCTCTTGAGAAACTCGTGCAACACGTAAAACAGCATCAGCTTCGCTTGGAATTGCCTCGCGGACTCACAAAACGCTCGCTAAATAGAACAAACACAGCAACACAACAATCCCATCGATCAGATCGATGTTCAGAAGACATGTTAGTAAGTTCGGTTCAGAGTCAAGCAGCGGCAATAAGGCACAACAACAACAACGGAAGACAACAAAGAAAAACTATCGATTCTTATCGTACTGCTCGCTTTTCGTTTAAATGTACGCACGCACACAGACACACCGAATAAATAGGAACGCGAGGGCGGCCTTCGCTTCTGACCGTTTGTGTTACAAAGAATCATAGACAGAAAACCACCTCGACAGCACATGCACGAACACAGATGTACACAAACTCATAGACACACTCATACACAATTCTACCGTTGTTGTTGCTGCTGTTGCCGAACACGCATCCATGCATACACAACATAATCATGATAATAAGTTCACCTGCTTGATTTTGATCTGGAATCGTATCGAGTGCTGCGGGTGTTCTTTCATAAACTCGGCGGTTTTCTTCACCAAATCGCGGCACGTCACGCGCGTTAGCATATCGTCCAAGATGCGTCCAAACTCTGCGATCTCGCGTTCCCATGTCGAGTCCGAAAGCATCGTCGCGGTGTTGCGGCTATTGTCACCTACTACCGCCAATACGTCACTCAGCAGCGCATCCGAGGAGGAAACGTTGCCAAGCGCTGCTGCAATCGCGCTACTGCCACCGGAACTCCCAGGTGTCGACGGGTTCTCAAAAGCCACATGCGGGCTTGCGCTGGCACCACCGGTGGCACTAGTAGTGGTCACAACTCGGTAACTGCTTTTCTGACGGTGGCTCGTGCTGTATTGGCTGTTGCTGCTGTTCCTCCTTCTCGGTGGTGTGGTCGGCGCTGGCGGCGGTAAAAACGGCAGCGCCGGCGCCTCATCCTCCACATTCACCATCGCGTGCGAAGCGGACGCCGTCGTCGTCTGCGGGTGCGGGTGCGGGCGGATGTAAAGCGGCGGTATCGACGCGTCTCCTTCACCCTCCTGGCCCTGGTCGAGCCGGATGCGCCGCACGTCGCCGCGGCCGTTGTCCATGCCTTCCGTGCTGCTTTGCTTCCTCGCACTGCGCTGGTGGTGACTTTGGAAAGGAAGGAAGGGGGGAGGGGCGCCACCCAGGACGGGAAGTACACTGAGGCACGTTGCACTTCAGAATACCTTTTAAGACACATTAATGATTGGTTAATTTATTTCGGTACCGAATTAGAATCAATTATAATCAAGTAAAACAATGTGCGCACTTTTTGAGAAAGTACTCTTTTTCCGCGCGCTCTCTTCACTTCACAAAAGGCGTTTGCCATTCCGCAACTTGCACCCAAGGGATGGTGACCGCGACTCGTAGCGGACGCGATGCCAGCGGCGCGCCTGTTGCAGTGGAGCGGCTTGCGAACGCTTCAGACAGGGCATGGTGATTCGGTGAGTTTTGTTCCCTACGGTGAATGTGCATGTGTGATGCTAGGTACCGCTGTGCAATGCACTGAGGGAGTTAGCAAGAGCGAGGCGATCAGCGAACCAACCGCAGGTGGTGAATGCATTCACACCGCAGTACCAAAGAAGTTCTCCATCCTCAACTGCGGCTCCGTGCATCCGCGTTTTAAGGACAAACTTCTGGACGGCTTGGATGAAGAAATCGCGAAGGCAAAGAAGCGGACGGGTAATGAGAGAAGCGCTGCATTCAACGAGATCGGTCACCAAAAGACACCCCAATTCATCGCCACGCTGTTGCGACTTGCTCAGAATCCTTGACGGAGGTCAAGCAACACAGCCGTGAGCTGCTCGTCAAGTGGGCCGTGTACTGCCTTGTGCACCAGACTTTTGCTGCGACCTACAAAGAGTTGCGGAACTTTGGGATCCCCCTGCAGTGGAAGAATCTCGACGTTGCAGTGCGAAGAGAGCAGTCCGCAATCGACGCGTTATCGAGCATCGCGTCGTACATCCGGTCGTGGAGCCGGCCCGACCGAGAGCCGATCTTCGATTTGAACGACCAAGTCCCGACTGCGAAGTTTGCATGAGCTTTTGCAGCGACATCAACTTCTCCTGAATCGATACAAGGGCGAAATTCAACTCTTGGAGCAGCGAGTCTCTGCAAAATGGGACGCCGTTATCTAGGTAAAAGAGCCCAGGCAGCTGCTATTCACATCGAAATCAATGAGATTAATGTATCGATCGAAGAATGGCAGGGGAAACTTGACGACGAGAAGGAGAGCCTTCAAGAGCAAAACGAATGATTGCCATGGAACTTGCAACGTCCGGGATATCGTGAAACGAGACAGCTCAAGGATCAAATTAGAAGACTGGAAAAGTGGCGTTGTTGTCGAACGAAAGCGCTGGGAGAAGCCCCGACAATGCCGCGTTTCATCGTGAATCCACTCCCAAAAGATCGCCTATCTGGGCTCCAAACGCTGTTCTCCCTGAACCCTCCGGCAGATATTGCGCTGCTGTTCGAGCTCTGCATGGTAGCTCAGAGAGCCCTCGCAAGCCAAAAATTAGTGAGTGATGCTGAGCTGCTGAGAGACGATGGACAACGACTGAGGTGATTGACGTTTTACAATATGTACAGCTCAGTCCAGTGTTCGCCAGACAACAGCGTCATGACTGCGTATCAGACAAGCATCGCTGCACCAAACTGTCAGGGACTAACGTCAATCGAGAGTCTGAAAATTCAAGACGATTATGCCAAGTTGTGCGTCTGGTATCCGGTTGAGAACAAACTCCAAGTTTTCTTGAACAATGCCTCAGAATCACCGACCAATTCTTTCAACATTTCGCGAGAAATGATGATCAATTACTTCACGCACCGGATGCCACCCTAGTTTAAAAACTGCAGTGGGCAGCCGCGTATCCAGGCAGCAAAGATCGAGGAAATGTGGTTTACTCCAAACTCAGCGAGCAGCTATTGGATGACTTTGAGAAGAGTTCATTCGTTTTGTTTGGCTCGTTGAGGGCGTTTCCGAATCAGCAGATCCGAAAGCTTTGTTGCGCACTGAAGGACAACCTCCTGCCATGGTCGCATGCATGCGTGACTGCTGTCGTTCGACAAGCGATGTATCAAGTTGGGGAACTCACGGGTCAAGCGGCACTAAGCTCACTGTGGAAGTCAAATGTTCAGCGTGCTGGTGGTCTTGAAGTGCTGCGCTCTGTGATCGACCAAGCAGCGAACCGACTGGATCTGACCCCGCGAGACTATGAGAATGTCCCGTTGCTTGGTGAGCTAGCAGGATTCATATCCCAGATCTCTTGAAGAACGGCAACCGCGTTGTAACGAAGTTTGTGGAGATGTGTCGACGGTGGGCTGGTGACATCAGAAAACAGTGGCAAAATGGTCGAACGATGTCGTCCTCCGATTCGACCGAGCTTCGAGCGAAAGAGTGTTTACTGTATGTTTACGCGCTTCAGGGCTATGGACTTGGATCGCTAGACAATCGAGCAGCACGCGAAGTTTAGGAGTTAATCATGCTTTGTCGCAACGCCATGCTGTTTTCGAGTGTTAGCACGTAACGGCCAGCTCTTCAGCGTCTGGAAATAACGATTGATGAAATCATTTCCAAATTAATCGCAGCGGTGCAGAAGGCTACCTTCTTCCAGGATATATTGTCTTCGCTGGTACGACTGGTCAAGACAAAAGTTTCGACGGAGCTTTCTTGGGAGTACTACTGCAATTCAACACACAAAGGGCACTTCAAAAGCTACTCGCACACCACTGACACGTAGAGTGGGACACGTTACGCGATCAACTTGTTTTCCGGCATGATTCTGACCGATGGCAACTCTCCCGGTGGTCTACCGGCACACATTCGACAATTTGAGCAGTATCGGCAACTGTTTGGCGAGCAAGATTTGGAAGTCTCGTTCAGCAAGGGAGTCTATCGAACGGCGTACCCGGTTCAGGGTTGCTACTTCGATTTCTTCATGATCGAGAACGAGCTGTACGTGCGAGAGGTCTACTACGACAAGAAGAAGAAGGTTGCAAAAACGCTTGCTTTGGGCTCGTCGAAGTGGATGAAAGCGCTTGGAGATGTCCTTCCAGCTCGGCTTGTGCAAATCTACTCGCTCTGGTATTGAGTTGAGTCGGAATGCATTGTCATTCGCTCACCTAGTGCGTCCGAGAAAAAGCTTGAATTCGTGATTGTCGGCAAATGCTCTGGAAGAAGTTGACGCGTCTCAAGTACCTGCGACCAACAAAGAGCTGCTATACGACGAAATCTTGGCAAACTCGTGGGAATACGCCAAATTCGTAGCGATCGCCGACCGACTGTTTGGGTGTGCCGGAAATTCGAAGCGGGCAACCACATTCACACTCTCCGTACTGTGGGTGAGCAGCACAAAATCAACTAGCCACGATTTCGGTTGAACTTCGTACTCAACTACGACAATGAGCTCTCATCTCAGGAGTACGAAGGCTACTTTCTCGACGAGCAGCAACGGTTCGAAGACGCGTTCCCGAATATCCATCGGTACTTCGTCCCCCTACGTCTTACCGGTGATACAGCGATCGCGAAACTCAAGCTGCGAATCGTCATTCCGTTCGGAGAAGTCATCAAGAACGCTGCGGGTATCTTTGATATCGCAATTTCTGACAGTCCGTCGGCGAAAGCTTGAAGTAGCATTTTGTGACGTCCACCGGTGCTTGCAGGAGATATCGACAGAGTCAATCACCTCAAGTCTGATGTTGTGCGCGCTGCTCGACAGTACAGGATTGAACATTCCGTCCAAGCATTTCAAGATGGCTGGCTCTGAAGCCGCTTTACAGGCACTGAAGGGCTACTACTTTAGCCACCAGTTCTCGAAGCGGGACAAAGATCTGCTTCGAAACCTGTGCTCGTTCAGTCACCGGGAGCCAGGTTTGAAAATCTTGGTGGGTCGCATCCTTCAAAAGTCGAAGCGCTGTTTGTTCTTGGCTTCTGGCGAGGAAGACAGCAGCACGAGCACGCTGGTTGACAAACGGCACGAATTCTTGAAGTTTCCAAGGGTTACAAAGTCATCCACACAGGAAAGACTTCTGCGATTCCATTGCAAGTGCTGCTGCGATCAGCGATGAACAAATACACTGACGCTCTCATTGACACTGGAGCATTGCTGGAGTGATGAGCAATGAGGCGGCTCTGTACCTCCTTGATTTAGATGAATTCGACTTTGACGGGGTGACGTACTGCGACACGCGCAAAGAATTCGATTGCTGGGTTGTCTTGGACGCGAGCAGTCGGCTCGTCACGTCGCTGAAGAAAGCGACAATTCTGGAGAAAGACACATTTGTGATTTTTGACGACGCGCGATCTCGTGGCTCCGACATGAAGCTCAAGCCGAGCGCTGTAGCAATGCTGACGCTTGGACCAAAGCTTACAAAAGACAAGCTCATGCAAGGAGCTGGTTGCATGTTTCAGCTGGGATCTCACCAAAGCTCTGGCTTGCAAGTCTTGAGGAAGTAACGCAAAGCATTCTGCAATATTGCAACAAAGACGACGTGAAGGCGGCCAAGATCGTTGACATCCTCGACTGGGTCATGAAAAACACAAAGTCTAAGGCAGTGCATGGACTGCTCCAGTGGGCGGACAGTGGTCTGCACTTTACCGAGTCGCAGCATTTCCCAGAAGCCGAGCTGCTGGAAGACGACTGGGGTCTGGAGTCGCTGTATGGTTCGGCGCACCATCCCGGCTTGATCAGCAACATCATCCTTTCGAAGGCGAACGGGCTCTACGACTACTGTGACAAATATGTGAATGCACTGGGGGATGTGATCTCCGAGCGCGGCTGTGTTTACGGAGTTGACGAAGAGATTCTGGTGACGGCGCACAATAAAGAAGAGTGCGAGCGAGAGCTGCACAACCAACACTTTGAAGAGCGCCAGGGCGAGGTTGAGCGAGCGCGCTTCAGGCCTGTGGAGGAGACCGTCTGGGACTACGGAGTTGTGCTGCGCGTCGGCTCGGTTTGGGAGCTGATCAGTTCTGGAGAAATCCAAGTTCAGATGCCGAAAAACTTTGTTCACGCTTCCGTTGCGCCAGCGCTGAGCCAAATCCGCTGGAGCGACGCGAAAATCTATGGTACGCGCAATTTCTTTTTGGTCGTGGACTTGCCATCGAGTAGGAAACTGAATGCTTTCGCGCGCGTGATCATCACGATCTTGTTCTTTGACGACGGCTTGAAGCTGCTCGTTTCTGAGTACGAGGCCAACCAGATTCTGCGCCATTTGTGAACAATGCCGAAATCGCAGAACACAAAGTTTTCGTTTGCGAATTTGCCGTACCTGGCGGACAATGTCGAGCGCAATGGGAAGCTTGCAGACGTGGGGAACATTCCGTTGTCCCTTGGCTCGGGTTGTCAGAAGACGACGGGCGTTTTCTTTCCCACTCTCGGGAACACAGAGATAGTGACGCTATGCCAACCCTACAACGGCGAAACCATGTTTACGAAGAACCAGAAACAGCTTATCCAAGGCGCACTTCGTCTGATTCTGCGACCGCTGCTCCAACAGCGTGAGAATACGCTCCAGGCGTTCACCCAAGAGCGCGGTAACCTGCCGATGTGGCGCTACTCGCTCTTGCACGAGCTCTGCCATGAAATGGATGTCGTGGACCTGGCGGTGCCCTCGAAACAAACAGTACAATTTTTGGGTCGTAACCCACAAAAAGAGCTGGCGATGATTTCGGCGAGGAGATCATTGACAACTGACGCGTAGAGCAGCTCTATAAAATTGGACTTGCCGATTTCATGATATTGCGGAAAGGATCAGATACGAGCTGCAAGCGTTAGGTACCCAAGCTTGGGCAGAATTCGTTCGCGGAGACGTTTCGATGGCGAGAAAGGTTTACTTTGGCAGGGTGAAGAATATTGCAAGCAAGAGAGTTCGGGTGGAGTTGAATGTATTGATTAAATTCTGAGTATTCGCATAGGACTTGGTGGGGGTTGTCGACGACCGAGAGTCCGTCAAAGTTGCAGTCGTTCAGCATGAACTCGCAGTCGTTGTCGGAGGTTCACCCGTTCGACCAGAAAACTGGGTCCCCTCGTGGCAAACACGCGGCCAGTTTGCACCACTAGGTGGTGGCATTCTGACTGAGAGCAAGGCCCACCTCGACCGCAAACCCGAGTGTCATTGAGGCATTCTTCATGCTGAACCGGGATCACAAAAAGAGCGGAGCTGTTATTGGCGATAATCTCGGCAAGCAATTGGAGAAGAGTAACTTCAAACAGCGGTGGCAACGCGCGGCAGGTTGGTGTCGCTCGATAGTAAGGTTGTTGATGCCGTAGTCAACTGATGCACATGCTGATGAAGACTTCACCGGAGCTATCGCCAAGAAACATATGAACGACCAGTGCGTTTGGGTGCGCCATTTTCGCTCCCTCCACTCACACCGCCAACGAAAATCAGAACATAAATCACCCACGTTTAGTGATTAGACGAGCCCTAGAGACGCATGCACGTTGGGTTGCCGGTGGGTCTACGATCCCACTCAGACGCACGCGCTAGCTTCACCACAGACTCAAGCTGCTCATTCCCCAATTTTCCTTCCCCATCCACCACGGCAACCGCTTCAAATCCCAGTGACTGACCCGACAAAGACCCCCAGCCATCATGTCGTCGGTCCCACGAAGCCATGCTTGCATCGCGCTGACCGCCGCCCCTTTCTACAACCTACCCGGAACGCAGGCTTCCGCTGCTGCGACTGCTGCTTGTCCGCTGAACTGCACGGTCGAGTACTCTCCTGTCTGCGGCTCTGACGGGAAAACGTACGGCAACAAGTGTGAATTCGAGCACGCGCAGTGCTCGGACACGAGCCTCACGCTCAAGGCGAATGAAGAGTGCCCATCGACTGGCACGAGCCATCCAAGCCCGACGATCTCCAGCCCGAGTCCGAGTTCAAGCGGCGGCAGTGGCACGTGCGACATTGTCGCTTGCCCTGCACTTTGGTCCCCCGTGTGCGGCTCGGACGGTAAAACCTATGGGAACGACTGTGATCTGCGGCTTGCCAAGTGCACGAACAAGAACCTGACGGTGGCTTTCGGCGGAGAGTGTCCAGGCGGACCAGCTGGCAGCAGCAGCAGTGGCTCGGGTGGAGAGGGCATCTCGGGATCTGTCGGAGCGCCACCGTCAGGTTCCTCGTCCGCTACGGATCTAAACGATGCTGTTGAGACTCCAAAGCCAGAGACAAAGAGCGGCGGCTCTACTTTGGCTTCTGGTGTATCTGCTGGCGCTCTGGTTGTTGCGACGAGCGTGCTTTACCTGTCCGCACTACTGTAGCAGAGTAAACGTCTACTGGTAGTTGAAAGCCCAGGAGAAGTCATTCCTACTCAGGATCTCTTTCAAGCAACTGCATGGAAATGCGCTCGTTAATAACAATCAACGAGTTGGTTCATTTTTGCAAATGCTTCATCGACTTTCAGATTCCTGGTTGGATTACAAAAGCCCATCTGTCCATCATGATCATGAACCCAGATGCACCAACGGCTCGTACAACGCTCATCACTGTATTCGTTTGCACAACTGGGTGCGCTTTATTTATTCATCCGAGCCAATCCGCAAGCGTGAATCTTCTTCCTTGTTCCAGGAACCCATAGCCAACCTTCCTCTCCTCACCTTCAGCTCGCCTCTCTCACTCATTTCTCGATTCTCCTAATTGGCTCCACACGAAACCAACTCCCTCAACGCACAGTGCAGGCATGAAATCTCCAGCGTTCTCTCCAACAGGCTTGCTTTGCATCGCTCTAATCGCCTCGACTTCTCTTTCAGGACCAGAAGCCTCCAGTGCGGTGATCAGATTCTGCGACGACTACCTCCCGTGCCCCAACGAGTACGAGCCCGTGTGCGCCTCGGACGGACGAACCTACGGCAACAACTGCAAGTTCCTGCTCGCGCAACGCAAGAAACCGCTCTCGATCAGCACGAACAGCACGTGCTACTCCTGCGAGACGTCAGCGCAGTGCCCCAGCAAGTACGAGACCGTGTGCGGCGCGGACGAGAGGACGTACTACAACGAGTGTCTGCTCTTCCAGGTGAGCTGCATGAACGCCTCGCTCGCGACTTCTGAGTTTGACCTGGATAAGTGCGTGCGCAGGCGTCCAGTCGCTGGAAGCTTTGACGGCACGCCTCTGTTGGACTGCAGCGAGAACGTCTCGTGCGCTGCAGAGATCGGTGACCTCAGAGCCAAGTGTGCGGCTCGGACGGCAGAACCTACGCGAGCGACTGTTTGCTGGACGAGGCGATTTACGCGAACAAAAAGCTTGAGAAGCTTTCGGATGGCGAGTGTCCCAAGGGACTCTTATCGAGTTCTTCTTCATCGTCGTCATCTTCAGTGGGTGGAGACACGATCGCTGCACCAAGTGCCACCAGCAGCGCTGCTTTCTATCGTGCTGCGTCAGGTATCCATGCGACAGTCGTTGCTGTCGTAATTGCAGGGAGTGTGTTATGAGACTACCGGACACTGAGGAGCATCTTGAAGCTCCCTGTGGTGCACGACAGGACAACAAAATACGTTCCCCACATGATAAACATCAGCTAACGTTATACGTATTGCTTGGGGCCATGCATGTTGAGCACTATCTCGGCTGGATGAGGCCCTTGCATATGGCGACTAGCCGAAGAAAGCGAGAAGCCTTCCCTCACATCTGGCTTGTACCTGGTACACAACTGATTGAACTGCGGTGAGTGGTGCTGAGGGGATGCGCGCATTCCTCCAACCCAGAATGTGTGGCCCTGCTCGCTTTGCTGACTCTTTCCAGTCGATAGAAATTATTAATCTAAGGATTAATCATTTTTAGCCGATTTTTAACCGTGTTTTTGCTGACGTTGAAGTTGAGTTTGGTCTCAATTGGGGCCAGCAAATCGACTTATGAGTTGTCATCAAGTAATACTGGCTGGAAATAATGCGCCAACTTTGATTGAGTTGGTTGTAATGCGAGACCACCTCTCACGTGTGGCTCTAAGCGCATGAGCGAACCCAGCTGTCTGTCATTATCCCCTCCTTCCTTCCAATTGCTTCGCATTCTCCAAGTTGCTAAGAACCCCAAGACCACCCACCATCTCGCTAAGCTTCTTCTCCTTGGGGGTTCTCTAATATGAAGGAACTCTCCAGTCTTCTCCTCTCAGCACTCGCACTCGTGCTCGCACGTACGGTTAACCTCGCCGCCGGTCAGAATGGCACAAGAGCTTGTCCCGCTATCGCGTGCGCGGGACCGTACGACCCAGTCTGCGGCTCGAATGGGCGAACGTACGACCGCGAGTGCGATCTCCATCTGGACGAATGTAGAGTCGAAGGGCTCACCGTCACGTCCCGAGGGCTGTGCTTCTCGTGCGAGACCACTGCGTGCTCAGAAACCCTCGATCCAGTGTGCGGATCCGACGGGAGAACCTACGACAACGAGTGCGCGCTCGTGCTCGCCAAGTGCAAGGGCGTGGACGTCGCGCGCGACTACTTTGGAGAGTGCGTCACCGCAGGCTCCAGCTCCAGTTCGGATAGACTGGTGGAGATCAACTGCGTGACGCTCTCGTGCTCGCTCCGTTCCAGCGACGCCCTCGGTCCAGTCTGCGGCTCCGACGGGAAGACCTATCGAGACGACTGCGAGTTGCGCCAGGCCATGTGCGTCAATGCGACGCTCAAGAAAGAGTACGACGGCGCGTGTCCAAATGCGACTGAAAGCAACGGAGCGGGCTCTTCGGAGTCGTCTTCGTCGAAGGATCTCAACGCAACTGTCACACCTAGAGGAGTAACTGGTAGCACAGCTGGTAGCGCTGCGGCTGGACTTCACGATGGTAGTAGTAGTAGGATCAGTTTGCTATACGCTCTCGTTGTAGGCTCGCTCGTGTACATGGGATTCTAGGTTTCTTGTCCACCACTGAGCCTTCGGAAGGACAATCAAAGAGAAAACAGAAAATCACTGTGATGAATTGAGCTTGACATTCACAAATTATACCAGCGGCTACCAACAATCACTGCAGTATTAGTGACGATGTGGGGAGCAAGCAGCACCAGTGCTGCCGTCCCGCACCATTGCAGAGAGCATAGACGACGAGGCCCCACGTTCTCGTTCTTCCTAGCAGACGATAAACAGAGAGTACGCCACGCCAAGAACCCCAACAGCGACGACATTGCTGACACTCGCAGTATGAACGCTCATGCCGCCACTCTTGTTCGCATCCGCCGCGGGGGTGACCACGTCAGCGTTCGATCGAGAAGGCGAAAAGGACGGTGAAGGGTCACTACTCCCACCAGAACCAGATCCAGCATCGCCACTGCCGCTACTTGGACACTCGCCATTCGACACGCGCCTGAGCGCCGGCTTGAAGCACTTGGCGAAGTTGAGCTCACACTCGCTCGAGTACGTTTGCCGATCCGAGCCACACACGGAGGCGTAGATCGCAGGGCAAGCCCCCGAGCCGCACCTCGGACTAGGACTAGGACTTGAGCTTGAGCTTGCCGACGAAGACGAAGACGCGCCATCGTCAGCACACTCACCGTCGGACTTGAGCGTCAGGCTCGGGGTTGTGCACTGCGCGAGCCCGAGTTCGCACTTGTTGTCGTACGTCTTGCCGTCCGAGCCGCACACCGGCGCGTAGATCTCGGCGCACGCGACGACGCCACCGGAGCAGTCTGCTGCGCAGGCGCTCTGGAAGCACTCAGCGACCAGGAGCCCAACAGAGGCAAGCGCCACCAGCGAGCGCTTCTTCATCAGCATTTCGATAGGAACTCGACGATTGAAATGCGTGGCTTGTGGGTTGATTTGGAACAATCGACCTGCCATCTTGCTTCAACACTCGGCGAGTTTTTAAATTGTTTTTTCAAATTTGAAATTTTGTTGTTGAGTGTTGTTGAAGCATTAGCCAATGGCGGCTCGTGATACAAAGATGGATAGTCCCAAGAACGTAATATATTGTGATCATTGGGGTGCCGACAAATTTGCTGAAGTTTGGTGCTTGTTTGTGTGTAGATGTATGCTGCATGATGGAGCATAACACCTGGAACCAATTTCAACTGTCGATGGTATGAAATGATGATGGCCATGCAACTATCAACACATACGATTCAAAACAGCTTTGCACACAACGATAGAGAGCACTGACCTGCATTATTGGTAGAACGATAGGCAATTCAAGCCAAACCTTCAAGCGCCGCCGACGAACTGCTGCTGCTGCTGATTTTTTTCAACGATATCTTGCAACTTTGATCTATAGGACCCGCTAGGTATAGATAGAGTAAAGAGAGCTGTGATCCAATCGACTACAGTGAGTATCTTTGTTTGGCAAAATCCAGTCTTCTTTCTTATCATTTTCATCCACTACGATGCGTGGTGGTTCATATCCTACTAAAAAAATCAATCAAAAATATATACAAGTTCTTCCTAAAAAATCAATCATATAGCGCCAACTTGATCATCAGCCAGTAGCTCATTAGAGCATCAGACTCGCAACAGCGCTAAGCACCGCGAGCGCAGCCACTTGGATGCCGACAGTAGCCGTCGGGTTCGCAGCCGAGCCCGTCGCAGGCGCAGCGGTCGGGCACGCGCTGTCCGCAGTTTTCGAGAGCGTCGCGTTGCTGCACTGCGCGTTCTTGAGCAGACACGCGTTCTCGTACGTGAGGCCGTTCGAGCCGCACACCGGGGTGTACTCCTTCGTGCACATCGTCACACATGCGTCGTCATCGCTGCTTCCCGACAATGAAGATACATCTG
>JAASFI010000086.1:0-62969 GCA_023333705.1 Globisporangium viniferum | reverse complement strand
TTGTCTCGTCGATGCTGCACATGGGGTATCTGAGTCTATGGAGCGTCGCAGACCTGCACAGCCCCACGATGGTGCATCGCGTCGAGTCGCACTCGCCGCACGAGCATCTCAAGTGGGTCTCTAGCTTGCAGTGCCTACTGACCTCAGCCGTCGTGTTCCCCGTCATCTTCAAGAAGAAGAGCAGGACCCCGCAATGCGTACGCGATGGGTACCGTCCGAATGCGAGTACCCAGGTGCCCACGAAGCTCAACCAGCTGCTGCGCTGGGATCTCACAGGCGCGGGGAAAACGCTCGTGCCGACCGAGTTCGTGCTGCGCGACCGACTCAAGGGCGTGAGCTCGCTCGTCACGTTCAAGTGCATCAACCGCACGCACATCGCGATCGGATGCGAAGACGGCGTGATCATCGTCGTCGATGCAGGTACGTGCCTGATACTTTGGACCTGCAAAAGAGAGTGTCGTGAGACACTGATACTAAAAGGTTGCTTTGATACTGATACTAAACGCTGATGCTTGTGTGTAGAAAGCTGGGAGACTGTGAAATCTTTTGATGCGCATGGTAATGGCGTCAAGCTGCTGCGCTTCTCGTGCCAGTTCGAGTGCCTCGCGAGCGTGGGCTTCCACTCGTACTCGGACGAGACGACGCTGCACATCTCGATCTGGAAGAAGCGCGGCGCCGCGGGGCTGCTCGCGTTCGAGACGTCGCTCAAGCACCACGACGCGCCGGTGGAGCTCGTCACTTTCGTGGACTCGAAGCGACAGCTCGTCAGTTTGGATACGAGTGGGACGTTCAAAGTGTACTCGAGCGTGCTTCTCACGCCAACGTCCGAGCCCTGGGAGTGTCTGCAGAGCTTCCAAGTCGCGTCAACGCCCATGACAACCATGGCGTCAGCGCAGCAGTCGAATCGAATCTTTTCGTGCTTTGTGGTACCCGAGACCGCAGCGTCCGACGCTGTGCTTGTCACTGCGGGTCGCAGCGTGGCTTTCTACGATCTCTGCGAGGTGAAAGAGCGCGAAGAGGTATTCTTTGTGCACTACTGCCAGTCGCTGAACCTTCTCGTAGGCGTGACGGTCTCCAAGCTGCTCTTCTGGACAGCGGACACGGGGAAAGTCTGGAAAATGTTCGAGTATTCTGCGATCCTCGCAGTGTCCAACACAGCGACCGGAGCAGATGGCTCGAGCAGTAACAACAACAACAACAACAACAACAACAACAACAACAGCGGAGACCTGGACAACCCGCCGCGCACGATCACAGCCGTGTGCATGGACGACCGCGAGCGCAAAGTGATCATTGGCGACGACGCGGGGAGTCTGAAAGTGATCAACGCAGTGAACGGGAACGTGATGAAAGAGCTCGACCCGCACGCGCAGGCGATCGCGAGCATTTGCTACGTGCTCCACGGCAAGCGCGTCATCTCGATCTCGATCGACTCGAGTCTCCACATCTACGACGAGAACAACCCGCTCGGGTACTACGTGCCCTTTGGAGGGAGCCACCCGCAGTCCGTGTTGCTGCAGTCGCTGCGCTTTCTGCCAGAGACGCCGGTGCCAGCTCTTCATCTTCATTACCATCAGCATCATCACAGTAATCATCGACATCGTCAACACCGACATCGGAAGCACCTCCAGAGCGAGCCAGAGTTCGATGACAGCAGCACCCCCATAAGCTACGGCCCTCAGCCGGAGAAGTTTGAAATTGTGAAAAGCGTCGGCAACCAGGAGCTCAACAAAGTTGCAGTGCTCGTCTTGGGATCGCGCGGTGAGAGCTTCATCCAAGTGTGGAGTTTCGACATGAGCCACACGCAGGGCACGTGCATCGCGCCGCATCTGGACGAAGAGATCACATGCATGAGCTTCTTTGGCTCGTCAGCGGATATCCTCGGAGGGACAGCGTCGGGGCGAGTGCTTCTCTGGCGCGTTTCGAAAGACGACCCTGGGTACCAGTACGTACAGCCGCCAATCAGCTATTTAGCCCACCTACTGCGGAACCTTGCTTCACCATGGATAATGTTCTAACCTCGGATGTGTGATGTTTCATGCCTCTATAGCTGCTATATGGAGCTCCAGTGCTTGGCTGACACTGTCGAGCCAGGTAGCGAGTCCCGACTCCCGTCTGTGCAGCACGTCTTCGCTGTGTTTGCTGCCCAACTGCCAGACTCAAAGGCCAATTCTTCAGATCCAAACTCGGCGTCAACAGCTCGAGACGAAGGCGGAGGAGAGTTGGAAGAAGCCTCCGACACGTTCCCACTGACAAATTTACCCGCAGAGCCACACTCAAATCAGCCCCAACTGCAACAACAACAGACACAGGTGCTGTTCCCGAAAGACCACAGGCTCGACGAGCGCATCGCACGAGAAGCAGACAAAGGCATGTACGTGTTTACAGGCGACGACCAGGGGTTTGTCACTGCGTGGTTTGTGCGTCGCCCTTCCACGCAGAGCAGCAGTGGTATAAGCCAAAACCAAAGCGCTCATGATGCGGCAACAGTCGTTGAGCCCTTGGGTAGTGCTACTCCACCATCCGCTGGTGGTGCTGGGACGATGTTCCAGCACGAAGAGATGGTGCTCGGCTACGACGCGATCGCTGGGCTCTACAAGCGCGCGTTCGACCAAGACCGAGCGAAAAGAGCTGCCAGTCCGTCTCGCCCCGTTGCTGTTGAAAATGGGGACATCATCAACTCTCGACGCTTGAAACAGCTTCACAACAGCCAGACCACTCAAATTCTGCCAAGTGCTCGCTGGAAAGCGCACTCGGGAGGACCAGTGCTCTGTCTCAATTTTGCTATTGATCCGAATGTGCTGCTGAGCTCGTCGACGCGAGGACGAATCAAAGTGTGGAGCTTCCAGGGCGAATTGCTGGGCATCCTGGACGACTTTGCCTCGCGCCGCAAGCCCGTGACGCAGCCCTGGAAGTTCCCGCTGGATATGAAAGAGCGTCGAAGCCGCAAAGAGCAGGACGCGCAGCAGTTTCTCGAGAAATCCAAGGGGTTGTTCCGCCGCAGCAAGCAGGTGCGCATGTCGGTCATGCAGGAGCGGCTGTCGCTCACCCACGAAGAGCTCACATTCGACTACACGGCGGAGAAGAAGACGCGGCACCGCAACCGCCACTCGCACTTCTCGATCCGCACGTCGGACGTCGGACGCGCGATCCGCAAGTTCATTCTCGCGCAGGCTGCCGCACCGCGGGAGAAACCTGCAAAGGCGAGTGCTGCTGGTGTTCATTTTTCGTCAGCACCACTCGCGCGAGGCGACGAGAAGAGGAAAGAGAGCCACTCGCTACGTAAGTCTGAACAGACTCGTGCGTTTTCCTACTTTGTGTACGATACGTGAACGTAACGCGCTAACCTACCACTGTGTTGTGATTGTTTGTGCTCTTAGAGACCGTGCTGAAGGAGATTGACCAGCTGCATCTGCAGACTTCGGCGCGAGGCTCCGCAGCTCCTGGGATTTCTGCTCGCCGTGGCGATTCGAGTGAGGTGAACACTCGAAAGAAGTACCCGCGCGTGACGCTCGCCGACGTCAAGCCGCTTGTCCCTCTACGCCCGCGGACTTTGTCTTCAAATGTGGTGCACTGTGACTTTCCGCAGTCTCGTAGCTCAACTCCAACCCAGCTTTCGAAAGTACCAGCTCTGGATTTCACGAAATCAACAGGCGGCGGTGGTGGTAATGGTGTGCTGAATACCCCCAAGCGCAAGAAAGAGATCTTCATCACGTCCAACAACCTGTTACAGGGTAAGAGTTTGCCCTCTTCCTCGAGTGCGCTGCAGGTCTCGCACTCAGAGGACGCCCACCTGACGCTGCACGATCTTCGAGACGAAGCGCAAGTAGCTTCCGCAGCTTCAGCGTCAAATCAGGACGTCGCTGCTGCTGCTGGGAAGAACTTCGAGTCCAAGCCGAAGCGAGCAGCTGCAACTTCGTCCACAAAGAATGATCCAGTGCTCAAATATCACGTGAAGCTCGCGCACACGTGGAGACAGTACCAGGTGGGATGAAGAGACTGGCGAAAGGAATGACTGGCTACGACACAAAAGGTGAGGTGGAACCAGATAAATTACAATTACTTGAGAGTGTGTTTATGGGTTGCTATGCTATAGGTTGTTGATAAACTAAAGACCTCTTGTTGCTGCTACAACTATGATCCGTGTGTCGCGTGATCCCAAAGAGCGCACGGACAAAACTATAATATGATGGTCAACCTAATGGATGGTCGACTGAAGACGGTGGACGACGACTCGCTGGACTTGCTAAACTCGATCGGCACAAACGAAGACACCAATATCAAGGACGGACTCACTGCATGTGCTTCATGACGGCGCGCAGCGCGTACATGAGCCCAGCCTGCTTCCTGGCTTCCGCGACGATGAGCGTCACGTGCGCCTTCTCGGACGCGCTCAGTGTGTGGTCAAAGTGCTCAAAGTCCTCCTTGCGCACTTTCCAGGGCGTGCACGCCACTTTCTTGATGAAGATCTTGGTCGGGCGGTTCAGGTAGACGTTCACCTGGCGGTAGTCGTAGTCGTCGTGGCAAATGCCGAAGATGCGATGCACGTAGAACCAGACGGCGTCGCGGTACGGCGCCGTGTCCACGCACTCCTCTTTCTGCGCGCCGTAAAAGTCGTACGTCAGCTTGCACGTCAGGTTGAAGAGGTCCTCGAGGATGTGGCCCGCCTCGCCCGGGAAATACCGTTTCACGAGCGAGAAGCAGTGCTCGTCCCAGCTGAAGTCCTCCGTGTGCAGCACGTTGTACTCTTCGGAGCGCACGTCAAAGTCCGCGTACCGGATGACCGAGCCGCCGCAGAACCGCCAGAGCGAGTCTTTCCGTCGGTGGCCGCTACTGGGGCCGTGCAGACCAAAGTCGAGCCCGTCTTCCACGACATCGAAGCCGCCTTCCTCTTCCTGCTCGGCCTCCTCTTCTTCGTTGTCCACGACCGCTCCATCTTCATCATCATCGTCGGCAGTCTCGCTTCCCTCTTGACCGCTCTTCAGGCGCTTCAACAGGATCGTCTCGTCACGCTCGATGGTCGACAGGTCCTGCTCGATGAGGCTCCCGCAACTGCTCGCGTTGTCTAAATCTTTCGAGCCCATTCCGTACGGGAAACGAGGCGACTCCAGCGCACCACCTTCCAGCTCCGTGACGGTGTATCCGTAGTCGCTGAACACGGACAGATCTTCTTCCTCGACGCAGCCGAGTCCTAATGCGATGGCGCTCATCGAGTGATATTTGCACAATACGATGATCGCGTGCACGAGCTCCGAAACGGACCACGAGTCCTCCTGGTCCGACGACAACAAATCTGCGATATGGTCCGCCGTGATCAGCCACGGACGGTGTGCCAGCAGCGAGCTGATCTCATGAAGACGGAACAGCTTCGGCGCGACGTAGTCGAGTCCCTTGATCCACTCCGAGTTGCCGCCGTTCACGAGGAAATAGTACTGCGATGTGTCGGCCAAATAATGGCAGCGCAGCTCCGACGCGGCCATGCCACCGATGTAGTTTCGCCAGTCGAGTGGCAATGGGCCGTCGCGCATCATAATCGACGACACACTATCCTCAAAGAGCGACAGGTAGCTCTTGTGCCACGCGAGTAGCTGCACAAAGTGGCTCACGCGTCCGGTTCGGAAGAACGCGCGTCGAAACAGTGTGTTGAGCTCCTCGTCTTCGTTGTTCTCGATATCTTCGATCTCCGCGTTGTCGACAAAGTACGACACGCGATGGTTGTTCGATCGCAGCGTGCTGTACTCTGGAAACTTGGCTTCGACCTCATCGATGAGCTCTGTGAACGCTTCGCGCATGCTCGGAAAAGGCGCCTCGCGCGCTAACCGGACGACCGTCGGGTAGTAGCTGCTGATGGACTTCTCGCCGAGCTCGACGTCGTTCTCGATCATGTCGCGCATCTCCTGCGAGATCACGCCCACCATTTGCTTCTGCACGACCGGGTCGGACACGATCACGCGTCGGAAAAAGGCGTCGCGCTGCGCGCTGATGCGGCGCACGAGCTCTTCGTGGTACGACGACGCCGACAGCGTCGAGTCCATCGAGGACGTCGCCGAGAGCGGCAGTAACAGCGGCGATGAAGTTGTTGACATTCTGCAGACTGTGGTTTCTATGTAGATACTGGATATGTGAGAGCGAGCGACTGTGTTGCGGGTGCGGAGCTTTTCTTCGATTTGCTTCCTTCTAGCGGGTCTGCTGGTGCTGGTGATGGATAAACTGGTGGGTGGAGGGCTTCGTTGAAGTGGAGACAGAGAGAGAGAGATGGACGCGCTCAGATAGATAGAGACAGAGACAGAGAGAGTTTGGACTTGCTTGAAAGTCGCGACACAGACGCGATCTCTTCGGCAATTCGACTTCTCTTTCTCGACGCAAAATTAAGAATGGATAGCCATTTGGGAAGGAGAAAGCGAACAAACAGTTGGTTGGCGCGCAGTACTCTTCCGGACAGAATAAGCTTCGCACACGAAACATGTCCCGTCTGCTATTGAACTGCATTTTTCCACCAATGAAATCCGGAGTAAATGCCTTCAAACGCGTTTGATTGGTGGAAATGGAAAAACGGTGTCCCAGGGAAACCGTGAAGTTCGGTTGAGCACTGTACTTTTGCTCAAACAGCAACCAGACTCGTCTGCTGGTGCACGAGCTCTCTATTTGAGCTCGCTCTTTAACAGGAAGTGTGGGGAGATGGAGAGAGTGACAACGCAGCATTTCCGGCTGCGATTGGATTTGCGAGCAGCATGACAACTTTGCTTGAAGCAGGTTGAGAGATCCAAGCACCAGCACTCAAATTGATACGAACAAGTAGCCATTTCATATTTCAGCCTCAAGCGACAGGGAGTCAGAGCGGATCGAGAGCTGACTGTTCGCCAAGTCCTGTTCCTCCTCCATCTCTATCCTCTCAGCGCAAACACGTTTGTGTGATTCGCATCTGCGAATCATGCACGTTTTGCTCGGTTTGCTGGTTTGCGCTGTTGTTCTTGTGGTGGATCTCCTGCAGTTCCTGGTGGCTTCAAAACGAGGGCCGAGCGATTGGACGAAATTTGTGGAGGGATAGGGATCCACGGTAGCCTAACCGCGAGGTCCTCAATCCCCTCTGATTGAGCAACCCCAAAATTTACCTCGTATAACAAGTTTCAGAACATTTATACTTGCAGTTTGTAAGCAAACACAGATAAGGGTATTCAACCGTGGAAATCGACCACTCTTCCAATCAGCTGGGATGGAAAATGCTCCCATTTTCCCTCTTCCAATCAAAAATAGCTACACAAAAACAACAAACTTGGCTTATTCGCTGTTACCCTCATTCAATCTGCCAAAAAATTCCGATGCCGTTACAAAAGAAAATGAGGTCGCGAAACGGTCGAAGCGAGAAAGAGACGCCCAGCGGCAACTGCAACTGTGGTCGCTGAGGACCAGCCATTTCATATCAATTATCACAAAGCGTATCGATGACATGATCAAGCATTCGACCAGTTGTATATGGGGTTGTGTCATTTTTTTAGTAGCTGCCAAAAAGGTGCAAATGCATCATCTTCGATGCAGAGACACCCGTTCATCTGCAAAATGCTCATATTTTTGTAAAAGCGCTGTCACATTTGTTCATGAACGTTGCATTGCAGTGGCAACGAACGAGCATTTGGGCGTATGAGACACTGGCAATATGCCAGTGTGTCTGTCTCTCCATGTGTTCGCTTTCGTCAGTATGATTGTGGCAGCCGTGGGCATGGATACTTTTGCTGCACTTCATGTAATACAACATCTGCGCTATCCTCTAGATTCAGTGCTAAACGCGAATTCCAATGAATTTAGCCATGCAATGGTTATGCGCTCTGGCCATCCATCCACTCTCCTCGCAACACTTTTCGCATACTTTAATCGAGTCTATTTGTCAGCTCCAAATTCAACTCATGACCTTTGAGATGGGCGAAGTTGAAGTGGGCAATTGGCAGCTCGTTTTTGGCTGGCAGTTACGAAACTGTACACGAGAAAAGAAGATATATTTCTCGATGATAGTCGCTTGCAGAAGTGTGAAGATATGCACATGCACACAATGCTGGCATGCCAGTCTCAGCAGTTCGCCCTAAAGCCCAGCTTGAGGTTGAATGGAAAACATGCATAGAAAACGACAACCAGGCTTTACCAGAATCTCAAATTTAGGAAGAGTGCTGACGAATGCAAATGCGCAAGGGAGGACAGCCAAGTCGTCCAGCTTTCCGAACAGACAATCACTCGCTGCGTCGCTGCTGTGGTCATCACGAGATGCTTGATTCTCATTGGATGCGCTCAATGCGAGGGGACCTCAACAACCAAATACCGACCAAGATCGATTGCTTTCGTTTTCTATAATTTGTGTCGCTTACAAATTTACAGTTAAAGGTTCGTAATTTGCAGTCTTAGCATAGAGTGTCAGACTCTAAAGTAAGGGGTGCGTGGTCTTTGTTTCTTGCCCGCCGTCTCGTCTGCGAGGGAACAAGGATGGCAACACTCGTTGGTTGCTCCCACTTAAGTACCTAGAATACCTTGATACTCCGCTCAAGTACGATTGCAAAAATGCATCACAGACTCAGACTCAGATGAAATGATTCAGATACCGATATTTCTCAAAGGTCGCCATCTGATTCGAGTGCTCTCCAATATTGATCCATCCAAGAAGCATTGAAGGTCGCATCCACGGAGAGGTGAACACACGCAGGGAAGAACATGGTGCGTGCTTTAATCCACTGATGACCCATTGCTCGTGAGGCTGAGCTTCTTTTCGTGAACTTGCACAGCTAGCTAGCTTCTCATAGAGATGATGATGGCCCATACGGATCGTGAACTTGTTTGTTTGTGGTGCCAGCCTCCGAAGAAGAAGGGCAAGGCGCCGAAAAAGACCAAGGAAGAGCTCGAGGAAGGTATGAAATGCCAGCGCAGATGTGTTTGTGCACACACTATACGTCACTGCCGGCGTGGCTTTGCTCGCTGTTCCTTCCTCTGTCGCATGCCAGCATCTTTACGCGTGTGCAAGCAAGCTCTGACTCACGTGCAACCTTCGTGAACTTGGCTGCTAGAGCGCCGCTTGCAGGAAGAAGAGGAGGCACGATTCAAGGCGGAAGAAGAGAAGCGACTGGAAGAAGAACGCAAGAAGAGGGAGCTCGAAGAAGCCAAGCGACGCGAAGAAGAGGCGAAGAACCGCGCAGCAGAACTCGAGCGGCTCAGCATCGAGTACGAGGCCACCAAGCTCGACATTGAGGGAAAAGTGCAGCGGCTCGCCGAGATCCTTCGCGCTCAGAAAGAGGCAAAAGACGTGGGTCCTTGCGTTTTCTGTATCAAACAGAAGGGTTGGTAAATACTCATGTGTATGTGTATGTGTTTATGACTGCATATGTTATATCCCAGTGGGAAAAGTATTTGGCATGCGAGCCTCGCCCGGATGCCCAGGTGGAGGGCGACATGAACTCGTTTCTGAACTCCTGGCTGCTCGAAGTGTCCATCGAGCTGCCAGAAGTCGCAGCTGCGTGTGAGAGTGCGAACGAAGTCATCGACGACCTCGTGTGAGTGGGTGCGAACGCGAAAGCCACGAACGACACGGCGCTCGACGACCAGTGCTCGATGTTCATCGAGAAGATCCAGCACATGATCCACGACAAGATCGAGTTCGCGTCGCGCCACATCCTCCAATACGCAGATGAGTACACGGACAGCCAGTCGCGCAGTGAAGTGAAGATGGCGAGCGCGAGCAACTGGGTCAAGCTCGGGCTCTGGATCAACCTGATCGCGAAAGGCTCGCGTAACAAACGCATCGACTTCCACGAGCTCGGGGTCTCGGTCGACCTGCCCAAAGCCGTGATCGTGCAGTCGCTGGCGCTGCGAGTCATCCACTTGCCGTACGACCCGTTGTCGATCAAGAACAGCCAGAACATCGACTTTGCGCTCGGAGGGGTCTTTTCGCTGGAGTTGCTCGCGATCCCGCCGCCCCCAAAGCGCGCGCGCGGCTGGATGATGCGCGAAGTGGCAGACCCGAGCGAGCCCCTCAAGCGGCTGCACTACCCATTGGAGGGCATGGTCGTCTCGGCGGCGCTCCCAGTCAAAGTGAGTCTGTTGCTGCCTGCAGATGTGATCTACGCGTCCACGCCTCGCGTCGGTTGGTGGGACCCGCAGGGCGAGAGCTGGGAGGAAGACGGGATCTCAGAGGTCGTGTTCCACCCGGAGACCAACATCGTGGCGTTCAACACCATGAAGCTGACGCACCTCGCAGTGCTGCAACAGCGCGACCTGAACCACCAGAAATTCTTTTGGCACCTCACGATGAGCACGAAGACCCACAACAAGGCACACCTGACGCTCAAGACCGAGCACTACGACTCGATCCACTTTGAGATCACGGACGCCGGGTGCCGCCTTGTTGCGCCGCAGCTCCCCCAGCTCAGCAAGCTGCACCACGAGTGGCTGCCTCCAGGCGAGCTGCTCACAAAGCTGACTGCATCGGGCATTGGACTCTGTCCTGCGCTTGACGATGACCTGCGCTTTGGCTTCACGGCCAAGCAGAAAGAGCTGGAAGACCGCGTGATCGACGAAGTCGTGAGCATCGTGTCAGCGTACGAAGTAAGTATCGGGAACTTGTCGCTCGAGTCGAACAGCGGCGGCATGAAGTGGCTCAGCGTGATGGACAACCCCAAGCAGGTCGTGTTCGCAGTGAGAGAGATCCACTGGCCGTACGTGGACAGCTGCTCGCAGCGGAACGAAGGCGATAATGAAAATGACGCCGAGGGCTGCAGCAATAATATGGAGTTCCGCTCACAACACCCGACGAGTGGCGCCTACGTGAACGTGCTCACGGAAGTGGATGACGAAGTGAGCGGCGGCGGCGTCAAGTTCCGCATCGACCGCAGCGAAGACCCGTATGACACGCATGTGCACCTGAAGAAAGTGTTGGAGGACATCTCGTCTCCGGATGCGAAGGACCGCATGGAGAACTCGAACGTGCTCTTTGAGTTCATGCTCAAGAAGCTGCTCAGTCTGCTGCGGCTCTTTAGCTACTCCAAGCCGCTGTGTGCTGTCGCTGGAGGCGGTTCGTCCAGCTCGAGCCTCCTGGTTGCTGAGGAAGAGCTGCTCTCGTCTGCAGTCGCAGCGGCAGCAGAGGGACTCGGGCTTGACGTAGGGGTGATAGCAGGTACAGCAACGCTGTCGAATGACTCAGGTGGCGCGGATCAGCCTGCTTCACAACCAGTATCAAACGTCAAAGATGGGAGTGAGGATCCCGCGGAGCCGCCCATCCAGGAGCTCAGCGTCTAAGATATACCGATACATATCAGATGTAAGAGCAATGGAAACAAGAGTTTGATATTTATGTACATTGGATGCTTTATGGGGTTGGAGGGTTTTTTTTTTTAAATCACCACTCGTCTCATTTCATTTGCTGGCGTATTATTTATGCGAACTTGGATGGAATGCCAAGGTGCGCCACGAGGTCCGTGTACCCGCCGATGTACTTGCCGTCGATGTAGATCTGCGGCACGGTCTTGATGGGCTTGCCCACGATCTGCTGGAGCGTTGGGATCGAGATCTCCGACAGCACGTCGACCTCGTCAAAGTCCCACTCGAGTTCGCGGAACACCTCCTTGGACGCCAGGCAGAACTTGCACGTGGGCTTGGTGAAGATCACGATGCCCTTGCTGCGCTTGGTCTTCTCGAGGATGATCTGGTCCGACTCGGAGAGAGCAAGCGGGTCGTCGACGATCTGGAGGTCGTCCAGACTCATGTTCATCTCCACGTGCAAGCCGCATTCCTGCTGCACGCCATTGAAGCGTCCCGCACGGTCGTTGCCCTGGTCAGCCTCCGTGACTGGACGGCTGGAGTGGGCGTCGCCTACGCTTTCGTAGCCCTGCGCCTTCAGCGGGTGGTACGGTAGGTTGTTCGCCGCCATGTACTGCTCGACGTCCTGCTTGGTCCACTTCAAGATCGGGCAAATCTTCAATCGACCTTCATAGATGTTGACGATCTTCATCGTCTCGCGGTGCGACGTCTGGTCCGCGCGCACGCCAACCAACAGAGCTGCCGCGTTGAGCTCGTTCAGCGCGCGCTGCATTGGCTCCACCTTGCGGATGTATCCATACTGCTTGTGCGCTTGCGGGGTCTCAATCTCCCACAGCTTGCCGTAGAGCGCTTCCATGCGGGCAGGCGTGATCGGAGACTGGTACACCTTGATGTCCAGGTCGAGTTGCTTGGCGAGACTCGCCGCGAACAGGTACGTCTCGCGCGGCAAGTAGCCCGTGTCGATCCAGATCACTGGGATCTTCTTCGCGACGGTGCGGGCCAGGTTGAGCATGACCGCCGACTGGATGCCGAAGCTCGAGCTGAGCACCGCGCCAGAGCCGTACGTGTCGTACGCCCACTGGATGATCTCCAGCGGACTCTTGCTCGCGAGGTCGCTGTTCATCTGGTCCACGTACGCCTCGAGCGACTCGTAGCGCACCGTGTCATAGAGCGCGGCAGGCGTGCACGCATCAGCAGTCATGGTGATCGAATGTGCTGGTTAGTGATGTTGGTGGAAGTTGGTGGTAGATGCTGCTGTCAAGTTCTCGAATGAGCTCTTTCTTGCGCCTCTCTGCTTGGTAAGAGTGTGTGCTCTTGGGGCGGAAGATTGCGGAATGAGAAGGAAATGATGGCGCATACAACGCACGCGACGCAAGGAGGTGTCTCTCTCGCTCGCGTGGCTTGCGGAGCTCCTCGGTTACTCATGCCGCCGCTGGTGCTGCTGGTGCACAAACAAAGGTCGTGTGACGTCTGTTGAGAGGAAGAGGAGCACCTTTTTTAGAATGCTGATTGGCAGAAAATTGCGCTTCATCGGCGGAAAAATGGCTTCTCATTGGTGCATAGACGTGACTGAACTTTGGCCGGCCAATCAGAATGGATTATTTTTGATTGTCACCTTTTCGGCAAGAAAAGTCTGAGCAGAGTGTTGTGCCACAACATTTCCACGTACTTAAACGGAATAGAGTTCAGTCGGAAGTCGCGTAAGTACGAGTTGTGCATTTTGTGCTCCTCCTGTGTTTGGGCGTGTGTCAATCAATCAGCGCGAAGAGGAAACGTTGAGGAACGCGCGTGTGGACGGACATTCGCGCTGCTTGCTTGCCTCCTGTCGCTATTGTCACCGCGCACTAGCACCGCTGTCTGTGGTGCCTGCATCAGTGCGATTCCATCGCCATTCGACAACCTGCGTGTCTTAGCACTTTCAAAAATGGCAGACCGCCAGGAGCAACTGCCGCTGCTACAGACGCACGCGAAGAAGAACCCCGCCGCCAGCGGAGTCGACTCGGTGTCGGAGCTGCGATCTGTAGGCGGCAGCTCGACCATCTCGCCGAGCGAGCGGAAGCGTGACCACCTTGCGTCGTTTGAATCGGGTTTCCCGGCTGTCGTCGATGGAGAAGAGCTGCTGTACACCGTGGCGTCGAGACGAGCGTCTGAAGATCCGTGCAGCAAAGCCAAGCAGACCACAGTGGGTGTCGCGAGACTGCTCGGTAACTGCGCGGTGCCGTTTACGTTGCTGATGTCGGCGATTGGGTCGGGAACGCTCTCGGTGCCATACACTTTCCTGCTGCTCTCACCGGGCGAAGCTGTTGTCACGCTGTGTCTCGTTGGTGCTGCCATGGCGTTCACTGCGGATATAATCCTGCGTGTCCATGTCGCGGTTGCCTCGAAAAGTGGCAATGAAGAGATGCGAGAGACGTACCAGGAGCTCGCAGTGTATGCAAGCGGACCGCGATTGGCGAAAGGCGTGGGCTTCCTCACGGCGTTTGCAGTCTTTGGCGCGTGTGTCGGCTGCGTGCGAGTGGTGCGAGACATGGCGCCGACGCTCGTGTCGATCTTCTACCTACCTCAAGGCAGCGACTTCGACCAGCTTCCAGTTGAAACGCAGCAAGACTACGTGAACCGGACAGTGTGGCTGGTGTTCATGATCGTGATCCTCCCGCTGGGCTTTTTCAAGAAAATCTCGGCGCTGCGCTTCTCGTCGTACCTCGGATTCGCGTTTTCCATCTACTTGGTCGGAGCTGTCGCGTACAGAGCTGCTGTTGGAGACGCTGTAGAACTTGGAAGTGTGAAAGAAGTCACACGTATCACTGGGTCGAGCTTCTCTCGGTTGTCGGAGGCGATCGGGATCTACAACTTCACCTTCATGCTGCACTTGAACGTGATCCCGCTTCTTGCGCAGCTGGTTGTCACTACAAGCAGTGGCAGCGGCGAAGTCGCGCTTCGTCAAGCGGAACGGAAGATGCGCTACAACGTGTACGGCGCTGTGTTGGTCTGCATCTTGCTGTACGCAACGTTCGGGCTCTGCGCGGCATCGATCTACGGCTCGTCGACGCAGGGCAACATCCTGCTCAACCTCGAGCACGATCCGATCATGGCAGTCCCGCGAGTCGCAATCCTGTTCACAATCCTGTTCTCGTTTCCGTTGCTCTTCCATCCGCTGCGGTCACTCGTGCTGGAGATGAGCATCTGCGGCGAGAATCCAACGATCTGGACTCAAGTGCTCGTCTCCGTTGTGCTGCTCGTCGCTCAGATCTTCTGTGCCATGCGTGTTCCGGGCATCGAAGTCGTGTTCTCGTTCGTCGGCTCGAGCATTTTGCTCTTGCTCTGCTACCTGATGCCGACGATCTTCTACACGCGCCTGTACCCGTGGCGCGGATCCCGCTCTGCAACGCTGCGACTGTACGCGCTGCGAGCGCTCTTGGTCGTCGCGACGCTGTTCTGCACCATGGCGACCTTTAAGTTGATTTTCAAGTAAATGTGAATGAGTGCATATGAAATGGCTCATTGTTACCGTATTAAGCAACTGCAGCAACATGAAAACTGCAGTGCAGCCTTGTATCTGTCTGACTTGATTCGCCATCTTAAACTTCATGGCAATTCATCATGGCTACAGCGAAATTCTTCATTTTCTGTTATAGAATGGCAAAATTACAAAATATTCAGACCATCACTCCTCTTCCAGAAGTTGAAGTCGAAAAGGAAAGGAAAGCGCCATTGCGGAATCCGACAAGATGGAGACGCGGCGCGGGAGCAGATTCGGCAGGAGCGAAAGCGCGAAGTGTATTGGCGCAGCGCCGGCTGGGAGCGCTCAGGACAAGGCGATGGCGAGCAGTAAGGTGCCAGCGGCGTTCATTGCGCAAGCTGCCCCCACGCAGATCCCGCTCGAGTCACCCGCGAAAACAGGGCTTGTGAGCAGCACCGAGCCACCACGCTTTCGAGCGCCAACATGTGCGTATGCATTGCAATTGTATGCACGTTGTCGCAGATACACTATGTATGAGTGCGTGTTTGCGTTTTTAAATGTATGTGCCTGAAGCATTCTCAAATGGCTCATTTTCTTTGTTTTGTGTGGCAGCATTGGGGTTGAGCTCCGACTCGAAGAAAGTGCCACCATTTCTGAAGAAAGCCGCGAGTGCTACGGAGAAGACTCCGGGGACAAAGCACGATGGTGAGTGGTATCTATTATCCACGTTGCAAACATGGGCACGTTAATGCCGCAAGACGAGCCCAACTGATCCTTTCTTGGAAAAAATGTAGCACTGCAACTTCCGAAGGTGCCAATGGGCATGTCTCGATTCTCTTTGAAGAGTACTCCTCTCAGCATGAACGAGAACAGCAGCGGGAACATCTTTGGTAATCGAAGTTCGAATCTTAAAGCCACTGGCACCTCAGTTGGCTTTACCCTGAAGCAGGCGCCTCCCAAGCCTGGTGATCCAAGTTTGGCTGAGACGAAAATCGACAATCCGAGGCGAGAAAAGGGTATCGGCGGGTTTGGCAAAACTTCGTTTTCCATGAAACAACCAAGCATCGCGGATAAAGGGTCCAAACTCTTTGGGTCTTCAAGAGATGAGTCTTCTTCAACTCTAAACAAGAAACGCACGCTGACCCAATTCCAGTCGGGGAAGTTTTCGCTGACATCAAAACCAAGCCAGTCTCACCCTGCGCTGTCACTGAAGCCTCCGCAACAAACAAAAGCGCAGAGCTCAATCACTCAAACGATTTTCAAAAGAAACAGCAACCCAGCCAAAGCTGAAGAATCACTGCTTCACCAGACCAACTTTGGGAAACGACCGAGTGCTCTCACCAACGAGAAGGAAGCGCTGAGAAGGCCAGCTCAACAAAAGCCACTCCACGGATCGAAGACACTTTCAAAGGGACCTCCGCTCGCGAAAAATGCAACGACTCCCGATGCTAAAGGTACAGCTACAAACGATTTTTAGCTTTTCTTATGCGTTCTTAGTGAAGTCTAATGAATATGTATCTCCAACAGCAGGGTCGTCAGGGTTGATGTCGCCCACTCACGACTCCCGATTTGACAGAAAAGCACACGAGAAATCTGCAAATAAGCAGTTTGTGACTGGGTAAGGTGTTTGCTTTCCCCGCTTCAAGACTATGTAGACTGAGTAACTCATTCTGTAAAGATCAAGTCCACATGTGATTCCGTTTACGGGGGAAGATGGTGCTCGTGGAGAGTTGGAGCCAAAACTGAAGAAACTAAGGGCTGGCATCTCTGAATATTCCGAGCTGCCTTCTGAAGATCCGCGATTGAGGTCAGTTCGTTTCTTTTGCAACCAAGCTGCATTTTTGCCTCATGAAAGCTGACGCCTGTGTGTGTATGAAGATTCGATCCGAGTCAGGAAGATGATTTTGTTGAAGTCGACGTCGATCAGGTGCGGCATTCATCTCGTAATATCAGCGCTGTATTTATTGATTCGGTAGACTGACAGGTATGCGTGGACAGATGGATTCAGCTTGCGATGACGACGTTGGGCAGCGGGTCAAGATCATTCAAGACTCCATTGCTGCGGTTTCGAGGGAGCAATCTGTGGCGGCAAACCGAATGCTTGACATGAATGGTTGGTGTTTTTTGTTATTGCTATGTCCTGCCGATTTCGTGACGCCGACTGACATTACTCATTTGTCGCACTGCAGTCACTTTGAGCGAGTGCCTTCTTGACATCGTCATTGATATCATCGCCGAGGAAGGTGGAATCGGACTTCACGAGATCTGTTTGGATGCTGACGTCGACTGCGAGTTGCTCTCTCAAATGATGGAATGCCACGGAGTCGACGAGTGCTAACAATGGAGGAAAAATAATCGTGACAGCTCTTAACGTGCAGAAAATGGATTATTCGTTACAAGCAACGCAGTATTCTTTCTCAGAAATAACAGCAACAAAACACAGTGAGTTGTTGATATCATCATTGTGTCCAGGCGCAAAATCGACCGGTCACATTCCTGATGTACACCACTGCAACAAAACAATCAAAAAGACCCAAAAGTCAGCAAAGGAACAAAGAATGAACGCGCATCCACAAAACATTCACAGCAAGTCGTACCTTTTTGAACTCGTCAAAGCTGAGCTTGCTGTCGTTGTTGAGGTCAGCCTCCTTGAAACACTGGCTCGCCGTCACTTTCGCAAGCTCTTCAGGACTCACACCCATTTTCGTCTTCGTGGCGTCGGAGGTCTCGTACATCACCCGGAAGATCGAAGTCATGTAGCTCACCATCTCATCCAAGGTAATGTAGCCGTCGCCATTAATATCGTACAACTGGAACGCAGCGCGCACTTTCTCATCCATGCTTGACCCAGAAAGCACCGACAAGCCACTCGCCAGTTCGCCAAAGTCCACCGTGTTGCTCTTGTTCGTGTCGAAGACCTTGAACAGCCTGTGAATCATCATGTCCGCTTCTTGACGCTCCTCGGGTGTTGTATGTCCGCCTGCCAACTTGATGATCTGGTCAAAGCACTTCTTGAAAGCTGCGAAGCTGAGCTCTCCGGAAGGCGCTGCTTCTGCAAAGATCTCAAACAAATCGTTCACTTCGTACGAGTCCAACTTGAGCAAATGGCGCGCTTCGTCCATGTTCGAGCTGTTCATGTTCAGCGCGGACGCAGAGTTTGGTGAAAGCAGAGCTTCTCCATCGGCAAACGTGATGTTGTGCAAAAGCGAGGACGGGAACCTAGAGCTCGGCGCCGCGGTTGGACCAGACTCGAATGCGTTCTCGGCTGATTTTCGTGGCGAGTTTTCGCTTCCATTTTCGCCCTTCCGCTTACCAGCAGCACCGCTACCATTTGCAGGTGATCGAGCAGATCCCTGCGCTTCGTGAGCTCGCTTCTCAGCCAAGAAACTTCCGACACCAGCAGCAGGCGCTTCAAACCCTGGCGAGCGCGAGTACCAGCTCACAAACTCGTCAAAACTCAACTTCCCATCGTGATTGAGATCAGCCTCAAGGAAACACTGCTCGGCAGTGATCACAGCGAGCTCCTCGGGTTGCACGCCAAGTTTCGCGTGCGTGCCGGGACTGGTCTCGTACAGCACTTTGAACACGCTAGTGAGGTACTGCACCATCTCTTCCAGGGAAATGAACCCGTCTTGGTTCAAGTCATACAACGCGAACGCAGAGCGGATTTTCTCCTCCCGGGTGCCGCCGCAGAGCACAGAGAGACCGCTGCTGAGCTCGCAAAAGTCCACGATGCCATTGCCATCCGTGTCGAAGATCGTAAACAGTCGATCCAAGATCAGCCGCAAACGCTCGAGGTGCTGTTCGTCGTTCTTGAACTGCTCTTCGATCAACTGCTCAAAACATTCCTCAAAAGCTTCGCGTGAAATCGTCCCGTCATCCGAGCAGCGGTTCGCAAAGATCTCAAACACTTCATCGGGAGCGTATTTCTCCAAATGGGTCATCTCTTTCACCACTTCCAAGCTCACCCAATCCGGAACGTGGCTCTGGTTCACAATCGACGAAGGCTGCGCGTACCACTGACTAAACTCCTCGAACGAGAGTCGTCCGTCTTTGTCGAGATCGGCCTCCGCAAACGCTTGCTCCGCAGTGATCGCTCCCAGTTCCTCTGCTGACACGCCCATGCGACTCTCACTCTCTGGGTCCACTTCAAAGAGTACTTTGAACACAGACGTCAAGTAGAGTCGCATCTCTCCAAGCGAGATGTACCCATCGCGGTTCACGTCGTACAAGTTGAACGCGGCGTGAACTTTGTCTGTCTCGCTCCCACCACACAACACCGAAAGGCCGCTCGCTAGCTCGTTGAAATCCACCACGCCATTCTTGTCAGTGTCAAAGAGAGCAAAGAGCCGATCCACCAAAAGCCGGAGCCGATCACTTGATTGCGGGTCTGTGTGCTGAGTTTGGAACTGCGCAAACGCGTTTCGGAAGCTTTCTTCGTTCAGCGTACCATCTCTGGTCGCAAACTGGCGAAAGCTGTCAAGCACTTGCGTTGGCGTGAACGAGCCCAAGTTCGTCAACCTGCGGACTTCGCGGAGAGAGATCCATTCGGGAATGTTGTTCTGGATGAGACGCTCAATGTTTGCAGCGCTCGAGTGCGTGTACCACTTGCGGAACTCCGCAAACGTCAGTCGCCCGTCCTGGTCTAGATCAGCTTCTTCAAACGCCTGTTGCGCTGTGCGCGCTCCAAGGTGCTCTGCAGACTCGTGCTCCAGTTGCTTGAGAGCGTTTGGAGACGCTTCTTTCAGCACTTTGAACACCGACGTCAGGTAGCGCGTCATCTCCTCAAGCGAAATGTACCCGTCGCCATTGTAATCGTACAACGCGAACGCAGCGCGCACTTTGTCGTCCGAGGTGCCTCCGCAGAACACGGACAAACCGCTCGAGATCTCGCTGAAGTCGACCAATCCGTTCTTGTCCACATCAAAGAGCTCAAACAGACGGTTCAAGATCGCATTGATGTGCTCGTACTCTTCAGCCTTGATGCCTTGGTTCACCGAGATGATCTTGCGAAAGCACTCGTCAAACGCCTCACGCGACACGTAGCCCTGGCCATCCGCACAATCCGCTAGCGCTTCAAACACCTCCATGGGCGAGAACGACTCGAGATTCGTCAGTCGCCGAGCTTCCGCGAGGCTGAAAAGCTGCTCGCCATTCTTTGCCACTTCGCCAATGCCGCCAGGTTGCTGGTACCAGTGCTGAAACTCTTCAAGCGTCAGTTTGCCATCGTGATCGTGATCCGCTTCGGCAAACGCCTGCTCGGCAGTGACTTGGCCCAGTTCCTCAGGGGATACACCCAGCTTCTTCGTGTCTGGTGAAACTTGGAACAGCACCCGAAACACCGACGTCAGGTACCGCGTCATTTCCTCCATCGAGATGAATCCATCGCCGTTGAAGTCAAAGAGCGAGAAAGCTGCTTGCACTTTCTGGTCCTTCGTTCCACCGCAAAGCACCGACAACCCACTCGCAAGCTCACCGAAATCAACGTATCCGCTGCCGTCAGAGTCAAAGAGATCAAACAAACCGTCGACGACGTCCTTGATCTTTGCCTTCGTCTCCGCTGGCAACGCGTCCAGATCTTTCTTCGCATCTCCTTCGTCGTCAATGCCCTGCATCACGCGACGGAAGCTCGAATTGAACGCAGACCGAGACAAAAGTCCATCTTTGTCCGCCTCAGCAGCAAAGATCTCAAACACTTCATCTGGTTCGTACTGCGCGAGATTCGTCAGCTGTTTGATCTCGTTCAGCGGCATCCAGCGCAGCGACGAGTCAACGATCGCGCTCTTTGCAACAACACTGCTGATTCCGGCCTGGGACGGAGACGTGTACCACGTCAAGAACTCGTCGTAGCTCAGCTTCCCATCGTGGTTCTGGTCGGCTTCCAGGAACGCTTGCTCTGCGGTGACAACACCAAGCTCTTCAGCCGAGACACCGGTCTCCTGTCGCATTTCAGGCTGCACTTCGTACAGCACTTTGAAAATCGACGTCAAGTAGCGCTTCATCTCATCCAGCGAAATGTACCCGTCGCCGTTAAAGTCGTAGAGGCGAAATGCAGCTTTCACTTTTGCGTCACGAGCTCCCTTGCAAAGCACCGAAAGCCCACTGGCGAGCTCACTGAAGTCAATCTGCCCGTTGCTGTCTTGATCAAACACATCAAAGAGCCGATCCGCGACCACTTTCGCTCGCAGCTTCTCGGCGTCCGTGCGAGGGTGCGACGCCATTTCAATGATCTCAAAGAAGCACTTATCGAAAGACTCACGCTGCAGCAGACCGTCCTCGTCTGCGTGCTCTGCAAAGCGCTCAAACACTTCGACGACATCGAGGTTGCCGAGGTTCGTGAGACGGCGCACTTCGTCGAGGTCCAGCGGAGCGACAATCGCATTGAACGACGATTGCTCCGGGAGCGAATACCACTTCTTGAATTCGTCGAAGTTCAGTCTGCCGTCGTGGTTCAGATCCGCCTCGGCGAAAATCTCTGCCGCAGTGACCATCGCCAGGTCGTCAGCGGAGATCCCGAGGTTCTGCTCACGGGTGGGATCCAACGCGTACAGCAGCTTAAACACCGAGCCCAAGTAGTGGACCATCTCTTCTTCGGAGATGAGGCCATCGCCATCCGTGTCGTACAAGTCGAATGCGGCTTGCACCTTTGCATCTCGACTGTCGCCTCCACAGAGAACCGAGAGTCCACTGGACAATTCGTTGAAATCCACGTATCCGTTCTGGTCCGTGTCAAATGCTGTAAACAAGCGCGCAATCACTTCGTGGACGCGGTTGCTCTCCTCCGAAGTGAGTTGCGTCTGCCCCGCCGAGCACAGGTACCGGTAGAAGCACGAATCAAACGCTCGACGCGAAATGCGCCCCTCTTTGTCAGCCGCAGAGGAGAATAAGTCCGTCACCTTGTCCAATGGAATATCCTTCAATCCAGAGAGCTTCTTCGCGACATCGATTGGAATCACGTCCGGTGACGCAGCAGCCACAATCGGAATAGGTGGACGCCCGTCGCTTGGGTTTGGAGACGATGGCAGCCCATTGGGACCTGCTCCTCCTTGGCTTGGAGCGTTCAGACTCGACAACGGGCTCTGGTTGTCCAGCCATTCACGGAACTCTTCAAAGCTCAATTGACGGTCGCGATTGTGGTCGAACGCCTGGAAACACTCTTGCGTGGTTGCAACTGCGAGCTCCTGCGGACTCATTCCAGTCTGCGCTTCCAGATGTGGTGACGCCTTGTAAAGCACTTTGAAGACACCTGTCAGGTACGAATTCATCTCTTCCGGCGAAATGTACCCATCCTGGTTGAGATCGTACAATCGGAACAGCGAGCGGGCTTTGTCGTTCAGGCTTCCGCCACAGAGAATCGAAAGACCTGCACCAAGCTCTTGGACGTCAATTGTGCCATTGTGGTCAGCGTCAAAAAGCACAAAGAGCTCTTCGAGCAGCTTGCGCGTCTTCGTTTGGGTGTCGCGGTCGACCAGCCCTTCTTTCGCCAGCAACTTGTTGAAGCAGCGGAAGAACGTGGCTTGCGACAGGTTCCCATCCTGATCCGCAGACGTCTGGAAGAAGTCAAAGATGTCGTTCACGTCGTAGGAGCTCAGGTTCGTGAGCGTCTTCATTTCTCTCAGCGTCGTTTTCGCGAACGTCGGGGCATTGTTGGCTTGCACTTGGGAGGAAGAGGAGGATCGAGCATTAGCCGCAGCGGCTGACGCTTGTTGCTGCGACTGTTGCTGCTGCTGGAGTGCGTCAAAATTGAGCACGTGCTGCATGCTGTACCACTTGGTAAACTCGTCAAAGCTCAGTCGTCCATCGTGGTTCACATCCGCGGACGCGAACGCATCGGCAGCTGTAACCTGCGCGAGTTGCTCGGGCGAGATGTTCCCCATTTGCTTCGCAGTCGTCGGAGATGTCGTGAAAATGATGCGAAACACAGACGCGAGGTATGTTTCCATCTCCTCTTTGGAGATGCACCCGTCCTGGTTCACGTCAAACAGACTAAACGCCGCCTTGATCTTCTCGTGCTGACTGCCCTTGCAAAACACCGAGATGCCGCTCGAGAGCTCGCAAAAGTCCACAAACCCGTCGTCGTCCGTGTCGAAATCGTTGAACACCGTGTCCAAGATCGAGTGCATTTTCGACGACTCTTTCGCCGTGAGCACGAGCTTCGTCACTGCCGACTGTTCTTCCGCTAGCTCATCGAACACCGCGTGGAAAGCGTCCCGGGAGAGCACGCCCTCGTCGTTCACTTTCGCTGCGAGGATCTCAAACACATCGCTCGGTTCACGGTCGCGAAGGCTCGTGAGCGATGCGACGAGATCGATCGACGCCAGCGCACTCTGTCCGATCGTGAGCTGAGGTGTTGGCACTGGAACGGTCTGTGGTGGTGGCTTTATAGCACGACCAGCAGCTACAACTGGCGCAGCCTGAAGCCCCACACCAGTGGGACTTGACGTGTACCATTTCCTAAATTCCTCGAGCGACAAAAGCCCGTCGTGGTTGAGATCCGCCTCCGCAAACGCTTGTTTGGTTGTATAGAACGCGAGCAGTTGCGCATCGATGGTCATGCTCTGCTTCATGTGTGGATTCGACTCGTACATCACGTTGAACACCGACGCGAGGTATTTCTGCATCTCTTCCTCTGTGATGAACCCATCGCCGTTCGCGTCAAAGAGCGAGAACGCCGCGACCACTTTCTCTTCTTGGGTCCCCCCGCACAGGATCGACAATCCGCTGCTGAGCTCGACAAAGTCCACAGCGTCATTCCCATCCACGTCAAAGGCGTTGAAAAGCCGATCGAGAAAGCGCGCGATCTCGCGCGTCGGCTCTCGCTTCTGCTTCTTGAGGATCGAATAAAAACAGCGCTTGAACTGGTTTCTCGTGAGCACATCGCTGTTGGCGCCACCGTTTCCCTGTGAGACGACAGCCGAGCTGAAGATCGAGAACAAGTCGTCGGCTCGGAGTGCAGAGAGTCCAGTTAGCTCACGAAGATGCGCGAGCGTCAACTCGTTCGGTGGTACTACTGCACTGCCGTGTCCGTTCGATGCTGCTGCCGTTGGCTGCATGAACGCGGCTGGGAGACCCGAACCTCGCTGCTGGGGCATAAACTGCGTTGGGCCGGGCTTCGAGTACCACTTGCGGAACGCGTCGTACGAAAGCTTGCCCTCTTCGTTCAAGGGAGACTCTTTGAAGCACTGACGGGCGGTCACGACACCAAGTTCCTGTGGGTTCACACTACATACGTGGAAAGCCAAATAACGAGAGACTGTTAGCAACTTAAAGAGCTCATAACCCGCGAGTCATAGCTGTTCGACCAAAGCCAACACGCACCTGTTCTGGTAGAACAGCTCGGGCGACGTTTCCTCGATCACGCGGAACACCGACGTCAAGTATTTGACCATTTCTGCAATCGAAATGAATCCGTCGTTGTCCACATCGTAGAGCTCGAACGTCAGGCGGATCTTCTCGTCGCGCTCGCCTGACGCCAGCACCGACAGGCCGCCAAGGAACTCCGCAACGTCGATGACGCCATTGCGCGCGCTGCGGTCAAACATCTCAAAGAGACGCACGAACATCTTACGCGCGAGCGGATCGTATCGTCCCGACTACAAGAGAGAGAGAGAGAGAGAAAGAGAGAGAATCCAAGAGACACAAGAACGAGAGATTGTTTCCAGACAGTCAGTGCCTTCATACACCACCACATAAGCGATTGTGTCACTTGCAATGCTACAAGCACGTACCTGCGACAAGATCTTTTCAAGACAGCGATCAAACGTCGTGCGGTCCAGCGCGCCGGTTGGACACGCCTGCGTGAACACGTTCACCAGTTGTGGCAGCTCAAAGTCCGTGAGGTCGAGCTCTCGCATGAACTCATCGTCTTCTTCATCGTCGTCTTCGTCGCTGTGGTGGTCCATGTCTGGGTCATCTTCGGTCTCGGCATCTGCGTCGTTGCCAACCGAGTCGCGGTGGTACTGCTGGCTGCTCACCTGGTTGTCCTCACTGTCGTCTGAGTCGTGCTCCTGGAGCGCGGATACCTGCATTCGCTGCTGCTGTTTGCGGTCGCGCTTTGCGTGACGATGATGCGATTTCGTCGCACGCTGCTGGTGGTGGTGCAGGTGCTGCCCTCGCTTCACCGACGATGACGGCACTGCTTTCGCTCCAGCAGCGTGGGTGTTGCTACTTCCAGCACCATCGCTGTCAAGAATGACAGTGTACGCCCCTTCCTCAAACAGCTCGGGCGATCGGGTCAGGAACGACAACGGATACACGATCTGGTGCTTTGAATCTTTCACTGCGATCGGCACACCACACGCTTTGCTGCTAACTCCATTACGATTTGCTGGTGACCTCTTCTCCGCAGCCGAGAAGCTCCCCAGCTGGAAGCCCGCGGCGATGCAGCGCTGGAGCTCTTCGAGCGGGAGGCTCGGATACACGAGCACGTCGACCACGCGGTCGCGGAACGCGAGCGTGACCGCGCTCACGCGCAGCGCCGGCTGCGGGTGGTGATAGTGGTGGTGCGGCGGCGGGCGCATGAGCTCCTTCCTGTCCTGGTTCCGTTCAGAGCCTTGGGCCAAAGGGGTGAAGTGCGGGCGGTGGCCTTTCCTGTTTCTTCTGGTGGCGCTTCCTCAAGATGGATGGGATGTGATCTTCCTGCGCAAGAAGCTGGGGACAGACGGCGGACGGACTGTCTCTGTCCGATAAAGTGCGATTGAACAAAAAAAATAAGCAGCCAAGTTTTTCTGGGCACAGAAAAACACGCTTGCTCGTTTTCCTTGTTTTCTAGAAGCGCTTTGATATGGCAAATGTAAGGCAAACAAGCGCTTCTAGAACAAATGCACAGTGGTTTTAGTTGGATTCCGGTCTATAATGTACACCAGCAACTATACCTGGAGTGTACAATGGTACCTCGTTGCTGGCACACTTGCCAATTCCATCTTGCAATTGAGATTTGGCGGGAACGCGAGATTACCAGCGAGATACGAAATGCGGCGGCGAAGGCTCGCGCTGCGGCAGGTCGCGGAGACGACGCAGGACGTGAGCGACATCGACGGCGATGACAGCGACGCGCAGCAGCAATCTGCGGAGGAGCCGACCTTCAATCTGCTGACGGTGACCACCGGCCCCGGTCTCCAACCCACCGCGATCCTGCTCAGTGACGACGACGATGCTGATGAAGATGATGACGAAGCGCTGCAGCCACATGGACGCACTGCACCACGATCGCCAAATACCAGAAAACCAGCGAAGAAGCAGTCTCAACAGAGCGAGAAAGAGAGCGCTGGAGACAAGACGAGCAGCGGTAATAGCAGCATCTTCAATTTGTATCAGGAAGGACTCGCGCCGGATCAAGTGCTGCAGCTCGCGTTTACGCGACGGCGAGTAAGAAGCCATCGTGTGTGAAGGGTAAATTGTGATATTATTGCCATTATCCATCATACTCATCTCTTTTGCATGATCTTTGCTTACGCAAGTGTAGGCACCTCGTTCGTTGCGCATGAAAGACGCAAAGCCAGGAGATGGCTTCGTTCTGCCTCTTCCGACGGTGAGCATCGCGGATCTATTGCCGTCGACCAACGTGGACATTCGCGATCTCTTCCCCACGGGCGATTCGATGCCATCGTCATTGCTATCGAACATGAGTGAAGCCACTAGCGATTCTGCGCTCATGCCGTCTTCACATGGCGCTGTGAGTCATGCGATCACAAGCGCAAAGAAGTTCTTCTTCACCCCCGAAGAAGCGTCGGTTGGAGAACGAAAATCCTGGCAGTCGATTACTGAAAGTGAGTGGAACCAGCTGTATCAAGATCTCCGGAAGGAGGAGCTCGTATCAGTCACAAGTGGTCGCTCAAAAGCCAAGTCAGCCCAGCAGCACCGGCCGAAGATACCACGCGCTGATTCGGTCTGCTTACTCCTGCGAGACTGCCGCAGCGACGCATTTGCGCACTTTGTTTGGGAGACCCTGCTCCTGCCAGTGTTAGAGAATCAGCTCCCTGAAGTACCAGATGACCGAAGTATTCGCACACAAGAGCTTTTGCGACTGCTGTTGCTTCAGAACTGCTTTCGCACCATGACTCCGAAGGATTTCCGTGCAAAAGTGCGCGCAAAGCAATTCCGTCAGCAGCTCAGCGATCCTGCGCTTGGCGCTCAGGTGGAGCTGCAATTGCTCACACTCTACCACAGCAATCGCCAGTCTAAATGACTCATACCCGTCTGCCAGGTACGAGAAGAGCTCACAACCGTTAGCATTATTGCAGTAGCTCAGGGAAGGCAAAGCGTAGACAAATAGAGAGACTGATTGCACACGCGTTGGATTGCAACAAGGCAAGCGGGACTCGACAGTGGTACCTCTCTGGAAGCCAGGTCCCTCCGGACGGAGGAGCAATTCACTAGAGTGTGTGTCTGTGTGTGAGGAGAAAGAGAGAAAAAGAAAAGCAGAGAGCATACAACTGCCAATCATGCACGCAGCGGCCGCCTACTCGCTCATGAAGATCACACCGCTCAAGACCAAGAAAAGCACACAAGACGCGCCAGCAAACGCGCAGCTCAATGGCGACGACCACGCGCGCTCTGACTCCTCTTCGTCCTCCTCGTCGTCGGACGATGAAGATGACAGGCGACACGCTTCCCATCGTAGTCGCCACCACCACCACGATCGCGATGCCAATGGCAAAAGTGTCGAACGCCATCACCACCATCATGAGCGGCGAGTCAGCAAACGCGCTTCGCCAGCCAGTTCAGGGTATTCACCGTCTTCATCGACAGCGCTGGGGCATCAGCTTGGGCTCGTGGAGCTCGGGATCAAGAAGCAGCAGCGGCAGCGCGCGGCATTGGAGAACGCGCGGCTCGCGATGGAGAACCTCAAGCTCGCGCTCGACTTCGGCTTCCTCACGCAGGACGAGTTCGTCGCCAAGGGTCGCGAGCTCATTGAGAGCAGCAGCAGCAGAGACGCGACGCTTGCTGGTGATGACGAGGAAGAGAACAGCAACAGCAGCAAGAAGAAGTCGGTGGTGATTTTCAAGTACTCGCAGTAAGATGATACCAGGGTCTCGGTTTGTGGTTGTCTTGTGCTGCTCTCCATGAATGAGGTGGTGCAGCGGACAGCGGGCCAATTTTGTATTGCTTTCAGCAACAAGAGAGTCCCAAGATTTTGTGTCGCAGGAAGTTCAATTGATTCTGGCAGGTTTGCAATATATTAATTATCAGATTAAATAGGTATTATAAATACAATACAAGCTTAATGCTCCAATTCGAATCTGGTGCAGCTTCAAGAATATCGAGTTGGAAAGGGTATACAGCTTTGCGTTTGCACCACAAAACACTTTTCAGCCAGGAAGCCCGCCACTCAATTGGCGGCGCCGCACGCATATTGACAAAATAAGCAGCCAGCAAAGCAGTTGAGCGAGCGAGCGAGAGCGACCGACGAACACAGCAGCAGCAGCGAGCGCAGTTACAGCCAGCACCCCCAGCCAAGATGCCGCCAAAGAAAGCCCCAGGCCCGTCGAAGAAGAACGTGGAGAAGAAGAAGGAGAAGCTCGTGGAGGACAAGACGTTCGGGCTGAAAAACAAGAACAAGAGCAAGAATGTGCAGAAATACATCCAGGAAGTGACCAAGCAGGTCAAGGGCGGCAACACACGCGCCGACCGCCTGAAGGAGCAGCAGCTGAGCTTGAAGAAGGCTAAGGCGGAGATCGACCCGCTCAAGGCGCTCTTCGCCGCGTCGATCACGCAGCCAAAGGTATGTATGTTCGCGTTCGTTCGGTCGCATGTTCTAGAATGTCATGCGCTTGCTGTGAACGAATTGGTTTCGCGTGTATTGATTGATCTAACATGGGTGGTTACGTCTTATGTGAACGAACAGCTTGCGCCTGGCGTCGACCCAAAGTCCGTGCTGTGTGCGTTCCACAAGGCTGGCGTGTGTACCAAGGTAAGCCGAGCGAAATGTGGGGCTGGATGAGTGACGGGCGAATGAGGGGTTACTGACACTGCTTTGTGCCATGCAACAGGGCAACCGCTGCAAGTACTCGCACGACCTGAACGTTGAGAAGAAATCGGCCAAGATCAACTTGTACTCGGACTCGCGTGACGACGAAAAAGCGAAAGGTATCTATCTGTCCATTGCTCTTCCTGACTGGGTCGCTGAGCTCCTCGAATACTCACTTTGAATGGTGTACCTCTTGCTTTTGATCTATGCGCAACGATAGACAAAATGGACACGTGGGACCAGAGCAAGCTGGAGAGCGTCGTCGCGGAGAAACACGGCGACAAGGCCGCGAAACAAACAGATATCGTCTGTAAGCACTTTCTGGACGCGATCGAGCGCTCGCTCTACGGCTGGTTCTGGGTGTGCCCGAACGGCGGCACGGCGTGCAAATACCGCCACGCGCTGCCGCCTGGATACGTGTTCAAGACGCGAGCAGAGCGCGAGGCTGAGAAGAGCAAGAAGGTGGAGGAGATCTCAATCGAAGAAATCATCGAGCAGCAGCGCGCGAAGCTGGGTCCAAGCGGCGGTACTCCAGTGACGGCCGAGACGCTCGCGAAGTGGAAGGCGGACAAGATTGCGCGCAAGAAGGTGGAGGAGGAGAAGCGACGAAAGGAGGAGTTGAAGAAGACTGGTGGCCGTGGAATCAGTACGTGTTGCGTCAAATGGAGCATTTTCTGGACTTGTATTGATGATGCTTCTGTGTGTGTGTTTCTTTCCTTGTGCAGTGAGCGGTCGTGCGCTGTTCACCTTTGATCCGACGTTGTTCCGTGATGACGCAGATGCCGACGAGGACAAATACTCGCAGCATGACCCTAACGAGGAACGCGACGACTCTGACTCTGATGGCGAGGAAAGTGGTAACGACGACGATGACGACGATGAAGAGGAGAAGCCTGCGGCTTCTTCTGTGGACGTTGCTGCTGCCGTGATGGACAAGAGCCTCTATTTACAGGACGCGGAAGATCTGGACTCCCTTAAGGAGTAAACGCTCCGAAGATCATGGGTCGATCGGCTAAGAGGCGTCAAGCAAACACTTTGTACGCTGTAGGGTGAATGTTGTTGCAATAGGGAGCACTTGGATACCACAATGGTGACCGAAGCGCTCACAATCGTCGCGTTCGAGCACACAAAATACAAAAAATGGAGACATTTTTCGTTAGACTAGAAACGAAAGCAAGGGAGCAAAGCATCAATTTGCGTAACTCATGTATCTTGTGTTTGTGTGTCGTTATTTTCCCGACTGGAGTGTTTTTTTGCTGATTCTCTGACGCCAAATGGTCAATCATCGTCGATGGTGTCATCTTCTTGGTGTTGCTGGTCTTGACTGTTGTCAGTGAATGCAAGAATGTTCGCGCTTGCTAGACGCAATCGAGCCACAATCCGTTGCGCTCTCTAATGCACAGCAAACACAAACACACACGCAAATGAACATGCGTCAGCTGTGAGTTCACATTTAGAGCGCTCAACGCAGCAAACCAGCTCCAACCTTTTCTTGCCGGCGATCTAGATCTTCCATCTCTTCTTGAATCGCGAGCGCTTCCTCTTCCAACGCGCTATAATGAACAACGTCGTTAGCTTCACCGACAAGTCAAACAAGCATAACAACTGCTGCGTTGCATTCATCCATCTTGCACTGAGGAAAAAACTCGGATGATTTCACTAACCGATGGTTTGCGAGAAAGACACTTGTGATCTCAGTCAACTTGGGAGCACGAGCATCAGTTCTCAACCCACCGTAACCATCCACCCACAATGTAGGGGCGTGTTTCGACTCCATGTCACAGTGCGTTTTCAGCGAATGCAATGCACCTGCTGCAGCGTCTGCCCGAGCGCTTCCGTCGCCATCGCTTGTCTTCTTCGCCTTCTCTCTTGTGCACTTGAGCGAGCGGATTCCGCAATGACAGTGCAACTTCAACTCCTGTTCAAAAGGAAACCTGATCAAGCCCACACTGGAGGTGACCCGAAGGTCGCTCGAAGGTCGCTCGAAGGTCGCACGAGCGCGTCAGTGAAAGCAATGCTGGAGGGATTTTTGCCATCATCACATCTCACTCAATAGCACCCTAAAGACGCAGATATGGCGCGGAAGGCACCACCGCCAGCGGAGCAGGAGCCCGCAGCCATCACTGCCACGACAAGCACCACGACCAGCAACGATGAGCCGCGTACGGAGATGGGCAAGGCGTACGAGATCTCAGGGACAGCGACGGCCATCGCGCTGCTGGGGATCTGCATTATCAGCATTAGCATTCGGCTTTTCTCGGTTGTGCGGTGGGGAAGCGTACGTAACATCATCAGGAGAAGTGGGACACCAGGTGCCGCATGCATCACTGTGGACTGCATTGAGTCCTCACATGTATGCGTTTTTTGTTGTGCAGGTGATCCATGAGTTCGATCCTCACTTCAACTTCCGCGTGACCAAGTTTCTCGCGCAGAACGGCGTGATGGAGCTGCTCAACTGGTTTGACGACCGCGCGTGGTACCCGCTCGGTCGCATCGTTGGCACGACTGTGTATCCTGGACTCATGGAAGTAGCAGCACTGATCTACTGGTTCATGGAGTTTATCGGAATCCCAGTCGAGATTCGTCACGTGTGCGTGTTCATCGCGCCGTTGTTTGCTGCGTTCTCATCGCTGGCGCTGTTCCTGTTGACGAAAGAAGTGACCGGAAAGACTACCACTGCGTTGCTCGCTGCGATGCTGCTGGGTGTATCCCCAGCGTACATGTCTCGCTCTGCGGCGGGCTCATTCGACAACGAGGCAGTCGCGATCTTCCTCCTCGTCATCACGTTCTACTTGTGGGTCAAAACAGTGCACACAGGCTCAATGCTCTGGGCTGCAACTACCGCGTTGTCGTTCTTCGGCATGGTGGTGTCGTGGGGAGGCTACGTGTTTATCATCAACGTGATCCCGATCCACGTGCTAGCGCTCGTGCTCTCAGGGCACTACTCGCCTCGCGTCTACATCGCGTACGCGACGTTTTACCCGCTCGCGATCCTGCTGTCCATGCAAGTGCCATTTGTGGGATTCAATGCGATTCTAAAAGGCGAAAGCGCTGCGTCGCATGGAATGTTTGCACTTTTGCAAGGTAAGAGGTCTGCTTTGTATTCGTGCTTGCGTCTTGTTTAATCGTGTATCTAGAGGCTAACGATTTGGCTTTGATTCGCTGATACGCCTGTTTTCCTGCAGCCGTGGCGCTGATGAAATGGCTCCAGACGCAACTCTCCGCTGACCAGTTTGCCAAGTTGCTCAAGGTGTTTCTTGCCGTTGCTGCTGTGCTAGTCGGCGCAGTTTTGGTCGCCGCGCTTGTGCTGGGAAAACTGCAATGGAGCGGACGGAGTTTGACGCTCTTGATTCCAACGTATGCGTCGAAGTACATCCCGATTGTTGCGTCCGTTGGCGAGCATCAGCCGACATCATGGTCCGGCTTTTATCTGGCGCTTGGCCCGGTAATGCTCTTCTCTCCGCTCGGCATGTACTACTCGTTCCAGAGATTGAGCCCCGGGTTCACCTTTATGATCGTTTACAGCGTCTTCGCCGTCTACTTCTCCGGTGTCATGGTGCGTCTTCTTCTCACGCTAGCACCGGCGTCGTGCTTCTTGTCAGCTGTCGGGATCTCCACATTCTTGGATCGAGTGGCTTCGATGACGCGCGCGAACGCTGCCTATGACCCCACACCAGGCGCGGATGCAAATACGACGACGGATGTCACAGCTAAGAAGGATCGAGAAAGCGAGGAGTACTCTGGCGACACCTTGAAGGCACTCAGCGTGAAGCTGCGCTTCGCCTCTCCTCCAAAGGGAATGCAGACCGGTCTGCGTCCTAGTGAAGTACCAAGTGCGATCGGATTGCTCCTCATTGCAGTATGCGTAAGTGCTTTATGCTCTTGGCTGTAAACTGCGCTTGTGGATGTCAGATATCGTTGTGGTTGTGGCGTGATAGCTCTCCTACTCATAATTTTGTGTGTATTATGTTTTGCTAGCTTCTGTTGGTAGTTCACGTCCGACAGTCTGCCACCATTTCGAGAAAAGCCTATTCGTCCACCTCGCTGGTGTACGAGAGCTGGAATATGACGACGCGCGAGAAGACGGCACACGATGATTACCGAGAAGCGTACATGTGGCTGCGCCAAAATACTCCTGAAGACGCAAAAATTCTCGGCTGGTGGGACTATGGGTACCAGATTTCCTCTCTTGCGAACCGCACAGTGATCGTCGACAACAACACTTGGAACAACACGCACATCGCAACCGTTGGAAGAGTGCTCACTTCGACGGAGGACGAAGCGTTGCCGATCTTGCAGAGTCTCGGAGTCGACTACATTTTTATCCTCTTTGGTGGGAAGATCGGGATGAGCGGAGACGATCTCGACAAGCTGCCGTGGATTATCAAGATCACGGAGGGCGTGTTTCCTGAAACCACCATCGAGTCTGAGTATCAAGTGAACGGAAAGTACGTGTTCCACGAGAACTCGACCTCGGCCGTGACCTCCAGTCTGCTGTACAAATTCAGTTTTGCAGATTTCGCGCAGTTGGATAATGGCGACGGAACTGATGCAACCCAAGGTTTGGACCGGAATCGCAGAACGAAAGTCGCGAGCGAGATCTCGCTGAAGCATTTCGAGGAGGCGTTCACTTCAGAGCAGTGGATCGTGCGCATCTACAAGGTCAAGTACCACAATTAAGGTGGAGATCAACGAGGGCAAAATATTTGACGCCAGGAACTTTTGGTTTCTTTGGGGGAGCGGCTTTTGTGTTTCTTTGATTACTGCTCGTGTTCACCGTTCTGATTCACAGTTTGTTGGCGGAACAACTCGGCGACTTGCGAACTCTCTGTCGCCTGCTCCGGATTTTTATCGGTTCGGAATCGGACGAAGCGCGGGAATCGCAGCGCAAGACCTTTCCCACTCGCTCTTGCAGCTTGTAAGCCATTGTCTCCATCACCATCAGCCACCACTTCTGTCTCCAACTGAGATGCGCACGTGTACGATGTCGAAGACGTGAGCTGGGTCGCTTTGATCTCCCAGACCTCGCTTGGGCTCAGCCACACGTCGGGGTGGCGACTGCGAATTGCAGCAGAGGTGATCATTTCAGGGACAGAGCCATCGCTTTGATCTGAGGCCTGGAGCTTCAAACGCTGCGAGACTTCAGCAAGCTGTGTATCTGAAAACCCCGTGCCGACTTTGCCGATCGTCTACAAGATGGTTTACAATGTGAGACACACATGAGAGGGTTAGTATCATTGTGAGAACGAGACATGCTACCCTGCAAATGAGCTAACACAGGCACACATGACGCTTTCGTACCTCAAATTTGCCCGTTGCAGAGTCGTACGTTGCCATGAGGAATGAGCCAAAGACTCCAGAGCGACGCCCCTTGCCGTGGAAAGCTCCGATGGGAACCAGATCCAGAGTGTCGGGGAGAAACGCACCGTGATCCGCACTGCTGCGCTGGGATTTCGGTTTTGAAGATGGCGATGCATCTTCGGTAAGGTAGTCTTGCTTGACCTTCATCCACGAGTACGATCGGACGCCGGCTTTGTAGTCCGCATCGTCACCGTCCAGCGTCTTGATCATCAAGCCCTCACAGCCAGCAGTCACAGCTTTCGAGAGAAACTTCCTCAGAGCGTCCGTGTCTGAGTCCCGTGCCGCCGCAGCCTCATCTTCGTCGTCTTTGTTTGCCAAAGATTCATCGCTTAGCTTGAAATCCCGACTCTGGACGAACTCGAGATATCCTGGCTCTTCAACGAGATGACTGCGCAAGAGATCTCGTCGCTCTCGCAACGGGCGATGGATCAGCTTTTCTCCATTCAAATGGAGCAGATCAAACACAAAGAGACAGAAATCGGTCGTTGTCTTCGTTTGCAGCACTTGGAACGGGAGGAACCTCTGCGTCGCGCGATCCACAGCGACCACCTCACCTTCCACAATGAGCTCTCGCACTTCACTAGACCCTAATGATGATGACGAACCATCCAAGCGCAGCTGACGTGCGAGCACATCCAGCAGCGAGCCGTACTTCTCCGTGTTGTCTTCCATGTTGCGACTGAAGATCCGCTCAACCACTTGCTCCTTTGACGACGAAGGTGACGAAGATGATGACAAGTGGATCTGGACGCGAGCGCCGTCGTATTTGTACTCACAGGTCGCTGCTTTGCCGGACGTCTTTTGGATGCGATCGATTACGTTCGCTACACTTGACACCGGGTTCGCGGACATTGTCAACACTGGGATCCCTACCGTTGGCGACGCGTGGCCATCGAGCCACTCGGTTTTCTTCGCCAGATCCTGTTCGTGCCGAGTCTCGTAGAGAAGCTTTGCAAGTGCCGTGTAGTTTGGCTGCTGAGCGTACGCTTTCGTGACACTCTCGATCCAAGCCTTTATCGTTGGCGTTGCTGGGGATAGAGCCTTTGTGCCAGCAGTGTCATTGTCTACCAGTTGGTCCGATGGCGACGATGAAGCGCTAGCCGTTGCCAACGCTGCGAGGATGGACTTTTCGCCCATGCCGATGCGCAGGCTTTGGTGCTAAGTGTGAGTGCGCGCACAGACCAGGAAAGCGACAATGTCAGTGCGAGGAATACACGGGAAGCTATTTCACAGTCTGCGATTATGAGTGACATAGTCAAAGCACTCACAGCCAGCATCCGAACGATGAACACCATTTCTTCCGCAGACCTGCGCAACGACAACCAGAAGTGAGCTTTAACGACGCGCATTGGAAGCGATCGGTAAGTATCAAATGCTACCCAGCTCACCTGCACTGTTTGAGCAGCTGCACCGCACGTTGCTGTTTGCGCACCACAGCGCCGCTCCCTTCCTCGCGAGCGAGTCGCAGGAGCTCCTGATGCACGAACGAGATGGTCATTGCATCTGGATCTGCATCTGCATCTGGGATCACGATGCTACCGCTGGTGATGAGCGATTGCACGGCTGTCCCAAAGTCCGAGAACTTGGTCATGTCGAATTTTTGAGTAGGCGCTGCATCGTCTGGCGTCACCAACATGAGCTGCTCAACCACTGGCGCAAACGACCGCGTCCCGAAGCGCAGCTCCACGCCTTCATGCGGTGGTGCCAGCTACATGTATCAAGCGAGCTACATTAGCGCAAAAGTATGCAAATATCAATAGCTATAGAAGGAGGGTGTTGATTCTTACCTGTGATGCCGTGAGATGTAATGCGGAGGCGAGCTCAGCTGACGACGACGATCGATCCATCACTTCTCGGAAGCACGTCGCCAGCAAATGCACACTAGTGTCGCGCGACTGCTTCACTTGCTGCACTCATATCAATTGATACCATCTGTTGCATTAGTGATGGGAGGACAAAGTAGCAGCTTCATGGACAGCATTCATGCAAATGGCACATTTTCTCACCTCGATCGCTGCGAAGGTCTGCGCGAGGTCGCGAAATGGGAACCCATCGTGCTCGCCATGAACTGCAGTAGAGCTGCTGCTGCTTCGCGTGGCAGGCAAGCGCTCGTGTGCTGTGCTTCGGTGACCGAGCGTGCACACTGGAAGCCGCTGCGCTCGCGCGCTCAACCAGCAGCGCAGCATCTCTAATTTGTCTGCTGAATCGGATTCGGATTGAGTGAATGGGATTGGCAATGATGGGATCACATCTACTGTTGAAACAGGCGTTTTAGCCTAATATAGGTGTACACAAAGCTCATGCCACACCCAAACAGCCAAACGCCAAAACGGCCAACATGCCAAACGACCACTGCGTTGACGACCACTTTGACATTGACACACCAGAAGAGCAGCGTATGACGAAGACACGGGGGTAAAATAAAAACACACACAGTGTACTTCCCTCATTAAAGCTAAAATATCAAAAGGGAGGTGGGTGGGGTGGGGGGAGAGCCGACAGTAAAAAAGAAAAGAAAGTGGGGTGGTGGTCGCGATGGAAGAAGGAAGAGCCAGAGAGAATACGCGCCGCCGTTATTCACGGTTCATCATGAGATGGACGCTCGGTTCCTCTCTCTTCTGGTCCCTTTCTCTTGGTTGGCTTGTAGGGCTGGGAGTGGTGGTGGTTGCTTGCTTGGACGATCTTCGCTGTCTTGTAGTTTCCTTCGTTTCGTGTACATTTCTGGGGAGGAAAAAGTCGTGGTCGGAGTTGAGAGGAGATGAGCTCTTCGCTAGAGCTTATGCTGATGCTTGCAGCTCCACGCGCGCCTCCGAGAGCATGCGCGCGACGGCGGCGCTGCTTGGACGGAGCGCAGGGTCGAACTGCAGACACGCGCGCGCGATCTTGAGGATCACCTCGGGGCAGTCTGGCGCGAAAGACGGACGCAGCTCGCCCTTGGCCACCTTGATCACGATCGCCATGTCCGGCTGGCCGCCGCCGGCGCGGCTGCTCGACTTCTCCTCGAACGGGATCTCGCGCGTGTCCAGCTCCGAGAGCACGACACCGTACGAATACACATCGGCCTGTTCACTATAGTTCTCCCCGAGCATCACCTCCGGCGCCGTCCAGCGCACCGTGCCGACGCCTGCAGTCAGCGTCTCTTCGTACGTGCGGTTGCGCGACAGCCCAAAGTCCGACAGCTTCGCGACCATAGCCGAGTTCAAGAGCACGTTGCGCGACTTCAGGTCGCGGTGGATGATCTTCGGGTTCAGCGAGTGCATGTACGCGAGACCCTCGGCGATGTCGACGGCCATCGAGATCTTCTCCCGTCGCCAGCTCAAGTCGATCTTGCGGTTCTCCAGCAGCGTGCGCACATCGCCACCATCCATGTACTCCGTGACACCGCCGAGGTCCTTGCTGTTCGTCCACGTCGCGCCGATGAAACGCACGATCTTCGGGTGCACGAGACGCGACATGGTCATGATCTCGCGCGAGAACGCGATCGCCTCCTCGTCGCCGTCGATCATGCGCTTGACCGCGACCGGCTGGCCGTGGTAGTGGCCGAGCCACACGACGCCGAACGCGCCGCTCGACACCTTGCGCGTGAGCAGCACCTCGGTCTCATCAAGGCGGAACTGCACGAGCTCCGGGAAGCAGTTGTCCGTGTTCGCCTTTGGCTGCGGCGCCTGCGGCTTTGGTCGAATTGGCGGCTGTGGACGGCCACCTCCGCCACCACCCTGTACGTTGTCAAACCCCGTGCGGTAGTTGCCACCATTGCCGCGGTTGATGTTGCCATTGTGCGGGGTCAGCGTCGGCGAGTCCTTGCGCGGGTCTGGTCGCTTCGAGCAGATGCTCCCCATGGTCTGTGCATTCACATAAAGCAGCGCATACACAAGGATTCAGTCACATGTGCGCATACATATTCTTCTTCTTCGTAGAGGAGCACGCGTGCACACGTACATATTGCTTGCTAGTTTGGTCGGACGGGTCGCTCGCTCGCTTCTTGCGCGCAATAGAGAAAAAAAAGTAACTGCGGAACGGAGGAGCTGCTGGGCACAAACACACAAAGCGCGAGGGAAGACTGGATTTCGGAAACTCTGCTCGCTCAACTCGCTCTTCCCACAAAAGCGCTTCCCCAAGCCCTAGCACTCGAGCGAGCCGTCCCTCAATGAACTGGCGTCTTTTGGGAATATTATTATCCGGCTATACAAGGACTGAAGCGGTTGGTTTCTCGGGGACATAAAACATTTTTGCGTGACCCGTATGTGGTCGAGGATGACATATACGCCGACTATACTGTGTCGAATTGTGCAGAAAAAGGGACGTGAGCCGTTGAGCCTGTGGCGATAGCCAAATCATGTCGCGATTGGTCCGCACTGATACTGGAACGGAATCTGACTATTGCCACGGATTTCTTGCAATAAAGTCACTTTTCCAGATCAGAGTCCCAATTTCAAATCAGTCATGGCCACATTCTCACCACACAAATGGAATGATACAAATCAAGAATCGTTGACCCCAAAAGGCTCGCGTGTGCCCATGAGTCACGTGAGTGTTTTTTTGCTTGGCTCTCATCCTGTTGTTGTGTGTGGGTTGGTTTTATTTTGACTCCTCACTCGGCTCACAATGGATTCACTTTTCGGTTCGTGAGCCAAGACAACATACCAAGACAACAAAGCTGTGTTTTCCAAATGACTTGTATGGTTTGAATGAAGTAGCTGAAGCTTGATATGGTGTGGTGTCAAAAAGACCTTATGGCCATGAGATGCACGATCAGATGTTTGATTTATTTATCACAGAAGATATCCCGCGATTTTGGAAAAGTGGGTAAAAAATCAAGTGTTGTATTTCTATCGTATCACTGTCAATTCCCCCAAATGGGGATTTGGACTCGCTCGGAATGAGACCTTCGATCGAAAGAGTGCTGTTTGCGCCGCCACGTTGTTGTGTGATTGAGTGGCTGACTGACTGGCTGACTCGGTGCAAGAAGGTCGTACAGTAACAGCGTTGCGTGCACAACCACGTGAGACGACGCGGCGACGGAGGAACGACACCCAGACGCGGTCGAAAAGGTATCTTTCTGGCTTTTTACATGTTGATGCCAGCCACAAGTACTGTACAGTAGTTGGTGGTGATGCCACCTGGTTGAATACAATACGATAACACTTGACACGACGAGAACCATTTGCCAAGTTTCTTTTGGCTGTGTGAGCGAAGACAAAATGAAGCCGATCGACGCCAGTATCCGAGCCAAGGAATTCGACGACGTACGTATCGGTATCCACATCTGTGCCATTCAAAGGAATAATGTGTTGAGGTGTTGGTTTTGTTGCGTTTTGAGTTGCTCGCAACTGGAACTCAAGGACGCTTTCCCTGCTGATGGATGACCTTTGGAGCTCTGTTTGGCGCAGAAATATATAAAATGCGAGCTTTTACCCCTCTGGAACTCCTATTTCGGAGTAAAAACGTAGTTCACACACGATTTGTTTTACTCCTGTAAAATGTACCCAAATAGCAAATAGCAATTTACATCTCGATAGCAATTTTACAACAAGTACTGAACAAAGTTTATTACATGACTACTGAATCTCTGAATCTGACTACCACACAGAGTACCAAATTCTTCGGTGGTCGATAATACATTGGAGATCGTGGGATCCAACAAAGTTCACGCCCAGATATTGGCTCACAAATCTGATCGACTTCCCGGCAGCAAGCTCCAACAACAGAGTCATTCTCCAACTCGAAGCAAGCGTCCAGCAGCACTATCACCATGCTAGGGCATTCAGATCGCACTACTGACGCTGATACTTGTTTAGGGAACTGGTCGGAGCCACAGTTGCCATCCATCCATTCAACTTCGACCACAACACAATCAGAGTTGAAGCGCCATGCAGCCAATATGTGTAAGTATCGAGGTACCTTGCAGGTAATGACGTGGACTCACACACTGACGCAGGGGAATTAACTATTAGCTCGACCCTGCGTCGTCGTCAACGCTATGGCTTCTCTCCTAATGCCCTCAGAGTAACTCTGTACACTCCGCTGTACTAGCGGGTGAGATGAAGAGAATAAGACCTCGGCCACCAACGTCCGAAACTCATTGCGCTGTCCATCCTCTGGGTTTGCATAATGGAGCCGTAACAGAACTCCGAGCGTGCGCGTGTGTGTGGATACCAACAAGACACTCGGACAAATCGATCGATAGATCCATGGATAGATAGATGGAGATCTTTGGCTTCGCACTTACGAGGAGGCTGGTCGATCTTTTACAGCGAGAGCTATTAGCCACGCATCCTGCATTTAGCATTTAGCAAAGTACTTTGCCTCAAAATCGCGGTGATGATCATGGGATAGCCAATTCGTTAATGAGCGTAGCTGCTACTGTCGTGTGTGTATGTGTGTGCCGATCTCTTCTTGATTTCTTCCTCGAGTGGCTGCGATGGCACCCACGAAACGCAATACGAGGATGCGTGTACTGCCCTCGATCTGTCTGAACACACTCCGGGACGCGAGTTTAGTCCGCCCATTGAGCTCATTAGGCTCTCAAATCTCTTGGTACTCGTGAAGCGAAAGCAAAGCGTCTATAAACGCACAGATACCGGTTTTCCAAGTACGCCGATTTAGAAAGAAACCAGCAAAGTGACTGGCAAGTCGGCACTGACTCTTAAATGCAGCAGTGTTTCTTTCTTTTCCTCACAAGTGGCGATCATCTCATGAGACTCATCAGGTGTTCTGTGCATCTTGAGAGACAGCAGCCGTGGGGTGTCTGTGGTAAAGAGTGCGCGCCGAAATGGAGCCGTCGGATCTCTCTCCAACTTCTTTCTACAATTTAGACTCGATTTTTGGAAATGGAGGTTGCGTTCAAATTTCGAATATATGCCGAGAATTTGTTGCACGTGATCATTGTCCTCAGCTCGAAATGATAAATGAACTCTGGGCTTGCGATGTATGTGCCCTGGCTCCATGTGGATGCTGACTGAGAGTGAGGAGGTGGGAGCCCTCAGACCCACTGTCCACGATCTCCTTCTTTCCGCTGCGCTTCCTCCTGCGTTCGTCAAACCGACCACTTTTTTCCTGGTGGTTGGTGGTCTGAATTCTTACACACAGGACTTGGTCCGTCCTGTGTCATTAGGACTTAGATGTACAAAGTGCGTCCTGTCCAAATGCTTCAGGCGCAATATGGCAATTGCGAAGATTGGATGAGGTGGGAGGTGCATTCACGCACACGCCGATGCTGATTATGACTACTTTTGGGCATTGGGGACGCAAATCTGATTCTTTCAAGTCATTTTGCGGTTGGCTTTGCAAGATTGCTCCAGTATCTGATTCCAAAAACTGAAACGCCTTGCAAAAAAAGCTAAAGCTCAAAAATATCTGATTCAACTCCCAAAATGTGATGGCGGGTCGATGGTAGATGTCTGGGGAACTGATGGTTCATGGCGTAATTCTCATACATTTGGGAACAATAGAACAATACAAAAGAATGTTGCCCAGGAATACTCAGATTTTATCATGTCTTATCAGTTTTCTGAGAGCTGGAAAAACTAAAAAACTGGAAAAATTTGGACAAACTTTGTTCCAGCCATCTCCACATACAGAGACCAAGCGCAAGAACAGTAGTGGTTCTTTCTTATACTTGGTCTTTGTATTCGGCTTGCACATGCCAAACCGAAGGAGGAAACTTCCAAGCAAAAAAGCTTCCACCAAATGGACACCTCGCGTGCAAAAATGGAGGCCTTCATAACGCAAGTCGCGCGCAAGAACGCATTCCCGAGAAGTCGCGCACACAACAAAGCAAGCAGGCAAGCAAGCAAGCAAATCCGCACAAGTTCAGCAAACAAGCAAGCAAGCAAGTCGCGCATACCGTTGCGAGTTGGTAGTTACGCAGGACGAGTGACGCGGGAATAACAAACGAGTAGTGACGCCGAGAAACAACAAAACAAAATATGGGTGGTGGGAAGCGCAGTGCGAGCTCGCCGGCGCCGCCGCAGCACATGTACTTCCTCGAGGGCGGGCTGCTGGTCGTGGGCAACCTGCTCAAGACCGACGCCTGGGTGCACGACGAGGTGCGCACGCACTGCAACGTCTGCGTGCAGCAGTTCCTGCCGTTCCGGCGCCGCCACCACTGCCGTACGGTGCGTTCTCTCGCTCTCTCTCTCTCGAATACCTACGTAGATGTTTGGTAGGATATATCTATGGATTGTGTGGTTCACAGTGTTATCTGATGTTTATAGTGCGGCGAAGTGGTGTGCGGAGGCTGCTCGAGCAAGCGCGAGATCCGTCTGACGGACGTGAACGTGCAGTGCGCCACGCGCGTGTGCACGTTCTGCATGATCCGCGCGACCGACGCATCGATCAAGGAGCACGAGACGGCGGTGCGCGCGACGCTCGCGATAGACAAGCGCCGCATGTCGATCCAGCCGGTGCACAACGTCAATGGGGGTGTCCAGGGCGGCGGTCAAGGAGGAAGCGGTGCAGGAGCAGGAGGGTACGTGCCTCACAATGGCGGTGGCGCACCCGCAAGTGCCGCTGACAACGCGCAGCGACGCGGCATCGGCCAGAAGCAGCTCTCGATGTGGAGCATGGACTCGGACCTGACGAACGGCAGCGTGATCCAGCTCTGGCCGCAGCCGATCCCGGACGACGAGAGCGCGCGGCTGCAGATCGTGCGCAACTCGGTGATCCTGCGCTCGGAGAACGACCCGACGATGAACCTGCTCGTGAGCATCGTGTCACGCACGCTCGAGTGCCCCGTGGCGTTCATCGGTATCTTGGACGACAGCTTCCTCTGGTTCAAGGCGAGCGTGGGCTGGGACCGCACCCACATCCCGCGCGACGACTGCGTGTGCTCGCAGACGCTCGCGCAGGCCAAGACCATGATCGTCGCGGACACGAACGTGGACAAGCAGTTCCACGCGAACAACATCAACATCGGCTCGAAGCCCCTGCGGTACTACGCCGGCGCGCCGATCCGCGTCATGGGCCAGTGTATTGGCGTGGTCTGCGCGCTGGACAGCTCGCCGCACAAGGAGACGTCGCCGGCGATGAAGAGCACGCTTGAGGCCGTCGCGAACATCGTGTCCGAGGTGCTCGAACAGCGCGTCGACGGATCGTCGTCCAGGGTAAGTGGACACTTGGATTTGTTTGATATGTCCATGCTGTACTTTTTATCTCATCACACATGTTTTGTCTTGTTGGTACAAAAAATGTCCACCTGCAGCAGACAGATTCGATGTTCATCTCGATGGACAGTCGCTCGGCGTCCTCCGCTGTCCACCCGACACCGTCGTCCACTTTTCAGCAGCACTATCAGCAGCACTACCAGCAGCACATGGTGGTCAGCGAGACCGCCTCCGACAGCAGCAGCGAGCGCAGCAGCAGCACCGGCACGGACTGCGGCGGGCTCTTGGATCTGCACGCGTCGCTCCATGGGCTCAACCTCGCCGACTATGCGTCCTCCCAGGGCAGCAGCGACGACCTCGAGTGGACCGATCCGAGCCCGTGCATGTACCTGGCGCTCTCCTCTGTCCCGCAGGAGTACGGCGAGAAGATCGGCGTGTCGATGGACTTTTTCCAGCGCCTGCAGAGCACGCTGTGGTGCGAGCGGCCGTCGCAGGACGGCGTCAAGGCGTTCGAGCTCTTCCGCAACGGCCGCCAGTTCACGCGCAGTAACACGAAGATCTCGGGCACATGCGCCGAGGCGGTCGCGCATCTGCAGAACTACGAGAACATGCGCATCTACCAGAACCTGTTCTCGCACGTCACGCGGCGCTACAAGCTCAGCGCGCAGACGTGGATGGACGAGATCACCTTCCAGCCAAGTACGTATTTGTGTGTGTACACCTTCTAGATGATCCATCTTATGTGTAGAGAGACCCTGACTTGTATGACTGTTGTTGCCTCCCATTAGATGTGATCTCGGCCGGCCGAGAGGCGCTGCGCGTGCTGACCTACTCACGCCAGTACCCGGACAGCAGCACGGTCGTCGTGGCCGTGAACGCGACCAAGATCTACGAGGCCGAGGAGAGCGACCTGCTCTTCGGCTGGTTCGTCGCGCCGTGCAGTCTGCACGACGGGCTCGGAGCCGTGAACGTGTCGTGCATCATCGCACAGCCGTACGAAAGCCAGGTGCTGGACCCGAACCTGAGCTGCGACCTGATGCTGCGCCTGCGAACGTGTCTGCCGCCCCAGCAGCAGCAGCCGTACTCCCACCATCACCACCACCACCAGGCGCCGGTGCTGCCAGCGCGACCGTCGATCTCCTCGCGATCACGGAAGCAGAGCGTATACTCGGACACTGGTAGCAGCGGCAACAACCAGCGCCGCCTGTCCTTCCAGGACCTGATGCATGCGCCAGTGCCAATGCCAATGCCAGCTCCAGCACCACTCCCGCCGCCGATGCGTCGAGAGTACCGCATGAGCGAGGACGTCAGCTCCTCGTTCGACAACCAGCGCAACCACGAGGCGAACTCGTCGTTCCTCGGCATCACGCGCACGATCTCGAAAGAGAGCTTCACGAGCAGCAACGCCAGCAGTAGCTACGGAGGCAGCAGCCACTGCGTCAAGATCGTGCCCGTGCGCTCGATGGACCAGCAGCAGCTCCAGCAACACCAGCAGGCGTCCTCCAACCTGAACCAGAACGAGCGCATGATGCTCGATCTCCTGGACAAGACCATCTCCACGCAGGAGATCCTCGCCGCGCAGCAGCACGAGATGGCGAGCGTGATCGACTACCACGGCTCGCAGCTGCAGCGGATATCCACGGCCATCGAGCGCGTCGAGAACCTGCTCGCGGACAGCGGCGAGCGGCTCAAGCGCATCCCGCAGCCCAAGGCCGCGCGCCGCTCCATGTGTTAGGGACCCAAGCGGTCTACTGCCCAAAGTATCTGGTCTCGTAGTTGAGCTGCCCCTACTTACCTACCTACCTAGCTACCTAGCTGATGTGCCCAAAGTGTGTCGTGGCTTTGCTTTGCTTTCTTTATGATGACATTTTTATTTTGGCGTGTGGCATGCCGAGTGGCAGCGTGTGCATTCAGGTAAGTAAGAAGATCCTTCGCTAATAGGATCGAGCGCCCCGTGTGTCTTGTTGTTGTTGTTAGCCCCCATGCACCATTTTCGATGCGACTGGTATATTAAATATCAACAGTCGGTTAACAGAAATCCTCCTTCCTATACATGCTGGCTGGCGCAATAAAGAGCTTCCCCTTCACGTTGATTCCGTGGACAACATGCCCAGCAGAGAGGCAGCGAAGTGCAGATTCGTTCCATGCTCTTCGCACAACTGGCTCGCGTGTGACGCAGTAGGCACTGCGTTCCCACACCCGTCAATACGGCACCACGCCTCGTTCGGACTCTTCAACACTGGCCCGTGAAGGGCGACAGAGGCTTGCCCAGAGGCTGCGATCGGGTGGATCCGGAGCGCCAGCGGACTCTTCATCTGGCTCTGCATATTGTACGATCTCGCGCTCGCTTCTCCATTCTCGGAACTCGGAGGCGCTGATGCTGTAGCAGTAGCCGTCCGTCTCTTCACAGTCTTCCAGGTACCTTCTGAGGCAACGTGAGGCTCATTTGGCTTGGAGACTGGGCTTTGCTGTACTACTACCACCTCGCCGCCGTTAAGAGTACCATCGCTCTTCCTGCTCTTCTTGGACCGCGGTCCACCCCCATGCGCACGACAGCACCCGCCGCCCTGACTTGTCTTGGTGCACCCGTCCACTCTGCAGCGCACACCGCCGCCGTGCGCCTTGCAGAAGCGTCGCGACTGCGCGCTCTTGATGCAGCCGTCGACCTCACAGCGCCGGCCGCCGCCGTGGCGGATGCAGAACCCGCCGCCCTGGTCGCTGAGCTCGCAGCCGAGCTCGTTGCAGCGCTTGCCGCCGCCGTGCGCCTTGCAACGCCCCCGCGAGCGCGCGAGGCTCTCGCAGTCGGGGATCGTGCACTTCTTCATCGCGCGAGGGGTTCGCGCGAGCAGCAGCTTCCTGCTGGGCGTCACTGCTGCTGGATTCGCTGGCGCTGGAGAAGATGTGGCTGTGCTGCTAGGCACTCGCTCTGATTCTGGCTCTGGTTCAGGCTTTGGCATGAGCCGCAACGGGGCAAACGCCATCCTAGTCACTTACAAAGAGACACCGCGTAGAGGCACACAAAAATAGGAAATATTGCGTCGCCACTGCACAGGGGGCACGCGCACACACTGAGAGGCAGTGGCTGTTGCAATTGCCGACGTGGACAGCCAGTGAGCCGCTTGTTCGTAGTCAGCTCAGATAGGATCGTGGATGGAGATCGATCGGATCGATCACCTTTCGCAGCGAGTTGCGGCTGATCGTTGGCGTTGGCGTCACCTTCGCGCAACTTCCACTGAGAAAGGCAACGCGAGTGATTAGCAAATGATTGGCTGAAAACTGCAGTCTTTTATCCAATCATATATTTTTTGTTTCAAGAAGCCTCTGATTAGCTATAATGCGCTCTGGTCACTTTACTTACAATGGCGACGTCGCTGGTGCTCAAGACCTACTGGTGTGCACGGTGGTGCTCTACTTCAAGTTCGTGCGCGTGACGATGATCCAGGCGAAGAAGACATTCGACGCCGGCGGTCGCCCGCCTGAGGACAAGCGACTGCCGCTGGCCAAGGGCCGTCCTCCTCAGACCTACGGACTAGCAGCGGACCTGAAGGACGAGAAGATCCTGAAAGCTCATGAGATTGACTACCACTGGCGACGCATCGTGTAGAACGACTTGGAGTCGATCCCGTTCGCGCTGCTGATCTTTGGAGGTGGCATGTTTTGCTGGCGGCAACGAGCTCGTCCAGTGCGGTGCAGTGGTCGCATACACGGCGCTGCGCTGCTTCCATACGATCGCCTATGCCAAAAAACTCCAGCCACACCTTGCCTGGTGCTGGCGCGGCGGCGTCGTCGCGATCCTCGTTGGCGCAGTCAACTCGATCGTCGGCGCGAACTCTTAGATACCAGCAACGCACAGTAGTGCAGTAACTCAGAGAGATAAAGTGAATGGAGTTGTGGTAAGGTTTCTCAACCACCCATAATACGAGGAAGCCGCACTTTTGCAATAGAAATAACGAGTATCGTATTCCTGAAACTTCTCATCTCATATGCACAGCCACACGCGGCATTGCTTTCGTTTAGTCGGCAAGGGCTTGTCCGGGTACCAATGCGGTAGGCTTAGGCGACCAACCAACCAGTCAAACCAACCTACCGGTACAGTAAAGCAAACGGAGCCATTCGAAAAGGGCGAGCCGCTCAGCAACCACAAGTTTGCCGATTTGGGTTCCCCTCGTCCGTTCGCGCGCCAAGGGCGATTATTCCCCACGATGTTTACTTGAGGCACCTCATCCCAGGTACGCAATCTGGAGACACTGGTCAGCGTCCAAAGGCGTTTCAGGATATTCACGCACTCTTGTGCGCTGGTGGTGGTGAGAAAGCAGATCTGTGCCAAGTTGAGAAAGCAGAGTTGAAGCTGATCTGTTCAGTCAGGATGTTGCGTGAAGGTGGCGCGATATTAATTTCAGGGTTCGTTTCGCTAAGGCTCTAGAAGCGTTTTAAACTGTCTTTTACATGCACACTTGGTTTTACTATGGCAGCTGGAATCTCGAGGAGCCGTCTTCTTGATTCCAGGTTCTTTAGTAAAACCTAGTATAGGATATAAAAACCCAGAAAAGCACTTTAAATTACTGTAACACACACACCCATTCCAAATGGGAGGAGAGTGACGGTGGATCGCAACCGAGTGGTGGTCGTAGGTAGATCAATGATGGTCCCAATCATCGGGCGTCGCGCATCCACACCGTCGGGCTCCTGGCCGGAATCACGCTCAACCACGCCGAGTAGTGGAGCCGGATGGATGCGTGAAGTCCCCCTCGAGCGATTCGCTCACCAGGCGGTGAAGGACGCTGCGAAAGAACGCCCGCCCGCCTTGCGCGCGTCGACACGTGCGACTGCGACGATTATCCTGAAATTAAAGGCGCTCGCTCACTGAAACGCGCGAAGCGATTGATTCGAGCTGCGAAGAAGGCAAGTGCGAGAAAGACAAACCACCGACACCAGCACGCGTTTTGGCGCCTGCTCGTTGACGAGCACGACACGCGCATCATCCAGCGGAACGAGTTTGAGATTTTCGCGAGCCCCACAAACCCGCACGCGCACGGACGCGTGCTACACCATCCGACCGCTTTCCATTGTGATCGACGTGCAACTCGTCCGAAGGAGCCATATTCCGCCTCACTCGGTGCAGACACGCAAAAACGCTCTTTGAAGCTCTTGGGGAGAAAGAAGGCTTGCCGATTTTTGCCCAGGAGCTCCACACCTTGAGCGGAAGTAAACGACACGTTGTGGATGGTCCTGTATCCTTCGACTTTGATCGAGAAAAGTAGCGATTAACCGACTCGCGCATCTTCGAATTCGCGATCCTGAACGCTTCGATTGACCCGTTTGATCCGGTGAGGCAAAGCCTTGTGTCCATGAGAGTCCGCGAGGAGCCCATGAGAGATCTGCATCCACATACTTCCTCCGTATTGCGCACCGCCCAATCATCCAGTTCCTATGTGCGTGTGGTGGTAGTGATGTTTCTCAGTACTCCATGGGTGTATTTTTATCAATCTCAACGAGCACAAATGAGCCTCACACCGCCGCCTCTTCCACATCAACGCATCCGTTTCCTCTCAAAGCAGGAGACTGTGAGAGCTGCTGCTGTTGGAGTCAGCGCGCTCAAAGAAGCGAGCGAGTGCTCTTTGCCATTCCAACAACATGATGACGCCGCTTTCCACCGTTCACAGCCCACGCTCCTTCGTGGCTCTCTGCGTGCTTCTGCTTCTCCTCGCCCTTGTAGCTCTCCCGGCTCAGAGCATCACCTGCGACGGCACGTGCAGTGGCCACGGCGCCTGCGATGGCACGACCGGGTACTGCAAGTGCTTCGCTGGGTACATCGGCACGTCCTGCAAGCAGATGTCGTGTCCGCAGGGGCTCGCGTGGTCCGACTACGCCAGTGCCACCGATGTCGCGCACGACATGGCCGAGTGCTCCAACATGGGGCTCTGCGATCGCATCACTGGGAGCTGCAAATGCCAGATGGGCTTCGAGGGCGTCGCGTGCGAGCGCATATCCTGTCCGACGTGCACGAACGGCCGCTGCATCAGCATGCGCGAGGCCGCCACGATCCAGGACAACACCAACTTCTTCGTCTCGACCACGTACGCGCTCTGGGATGCCGACAAGATCTTTGGCTGCCAGTGCGACAACGGCTACACGGGCTACGACTGCACGCAGCGCGATTGTCCGAAGGGCGACGACCCGATGACCACAGCTGGACAGGTGAACGAGATCCAGCAGCTCTATTGCCTCTGCGACGTCTCGACCGGGTGCACGGGGACGTTTGCGTTCACGTTCCGGCGCCGCACGACGATCAACTTGCTCCCGGCGGACTCGGCAGCAACGCTGGAGACTGCGCTCGAGAAGCTCGCGACGATCAACGGCGTGACGGTCACGACTGCCGGTGGCGGCGCGGCGCTCTGCAGTGCGACTGGCGCCACGACCACGATCGAGTTCACCAACAACCCGGGGAACGTGCCGACACTGCAGATCCAGAACCTGCTCTCGGGAGGAAGCACCGCGCCTTCGCTGACGATCTCGACCACCACGCAGGGGACACGCGAGGAAGTGTACTGCTCGAATCGAGGTACATGCGACCCGAACGCTGGCGTGTGCACGTGTAGCACGGGTTTCACCAGCAGCGATGGCGCTGGAGGGCAGGGATCGCTTGGGGACTGCGGCTTTGGCACTGCGACCGCGTGCCCGACGACTGGCAACGGGATCTGCAATGGACAGGGGACCTGCAGCGGCACTCCGACGTTCACGTGCACGTGCAACGCAGGCTTCACGGGCTTCGACTGCACGCAGCGCACGTGTCCACAGGGTGTCGCGTGGTTTGACGGCGCCACAGCTCCGAACACGGCCCACGCTCTGGCAACGTGCTCCAACAGGGGAGCGTGCGACACCAAGACAGGCACCTGCGTGTGCAACTCCATGTTCACGGGCTCGGCGTGCGACGTGCTCAAGTGTCCCGGCGCCACGGTGCCGTGCAACGGCCACGGCACGTGCAAGACGATGCAGCAGCTGGCGGCCGCCGCCGCGAGCAACGGCGACCTGCTCGGCGTGACCTACGGCAACACGCTCAACGTGCCCTCGACGTGGGATTACAACAAGATCCAGGGCTGCGATTGTACGAAGGACTATTACCTGGGGCCGTACTCGGGTGCATTCGGCGAGTTCCACGACTACGACTGCTCGTCGCAGTTCTGTCCGCTCGGCGCCGACCCGTACGAGCTCGGGAAAGTGAACGAGAAGCAGACGCTTACATGCAAGGCCGAGAACGGCTGGTTCGCGCTCACGTTCCGCCAGTACACGACTGGGCGAATCGCATGGGACGCCAACGCCGCGACCGTCAAGACCGCGCTGGAGAGCTTGGCCACGATCGACTCGGTCTCGGTCACGATTGGTGGCGGCGGTACCCAGGTCTGTGGCAGCACCACTGCAGTCGGTACGTTTTTTTACAATCATGCATGATATCTTGACTTGGCTCTGTCCATCCGTTGTGGACATAGTGTCTACCTACATACTGTATGCTCATGTGCGAATGGTCTCTGATCTCTGTGCGTGTCAAATAGTCACGACCGTGGAGTTCACGACTGAGCAGGGCGACCTGCCGATGCTCACAGCGTCGACAGCAGCGCTCTACCACTCGACGGTCACGCCGACGGTCGTGGCCGCCGAGCTCCAGAAAGGCACGAAGGCCAACATCGAGTGCTCGGGCCGAGGCATCTGCGGTACGTACTTCCCTTGGGTGTCCACCTTGAGTAGACAGAGAGACACACAGAGATAGATAGAGAGAGAGAGAGTGTCTCACTGTCGTGGACGAACTACCACTTACTGGTACTGACGCTAATGCTTGTGCTGCTGAGATTGTGTAGACCGCACCAATGGCGTGTGCAACTGCTTCAACTACTTCCTGAGCTCCGACGGGGACGGCAACGTCGGCGTGCGCGGCGACTGCGGCTACATCTCGCCGTTCCCGACCATCGCGCTGTCCTAAAGCATCTTGCTCTTCCTGTGAAAAGCCTACGTGCTACTGCCCGAATGCGTGTGTTCCATACATACTGCTACAATTAACGAAATCCCTTTCTTCTCTCCCTCAAGCCGCTCTCTCTTTCTCCTTCGCTCAGACTCTCGATATTCAAGCGCTCCTCAGTACGCCTTCTTGAACACCAGCACCTGGTAGAGCCCCGCGATCTCCCACTCGGCGTCCGAGATGCTGCCGTCGTAGTTCATTACCTTCATCTTCTCCAGCAGCGAGCGGTTCTTGTCCGTGTTTCTCAGGATAAACTGGTGGAAATTCTGCTTCAGCAGCAGCTCAAAGCCGTTCTCCTTGAGCAGTCGGTTCAGGAGATCGTCCGGCACGAGGTACTCGGGGGTGTCCACCGCTTCGCCGCCTTCTTCCGAGTCCGAGTCGCGCAGCGTAAAGTTATACCGGAGCCCAAAGAGCCCCTCGCGCGACGCGTTGTGGCCCAGCAGGTGGTGGCGGATCGTCTCGTCGAAGCGGATCGTGCACACCTCGCGCTTCTTCTCGTCGAGGATGCGGATGTCGCCGTTCGCACTCGAGCCTTCATCGCCGTCGTTGTTACTCGCAGGCTCTAGACTCTGGTAGTACTTCATGAGGATTCTGTTCGGGTCGACCGTGGTCGCGATGAAGACCCCGCCGTCCGCCAGCAACGTGTGCAGCGTCTGGAAAAACTGGTTCGCGCGCGGCTCGTCGCCAAACATGTAGTGGAACGCAAACTGCATCGACACGATGTTGAAAAAGCCCGGCTCGATGTTCGTCGCGCGGTCGTTCCACGTCGGCACGTCACGCGACCAGCAGTGCAGCACATCGTCCGTGAGCGACACTTTGCCCAGGTCGCCCTGCACGAACGCCACGTCCAGCTCGCGGTTCTGCGCGTTGTTCGAGAACCGGTCGACCGCGTCCTCGAGCGACTTCTGCGCAATGTCGACGCCCACGTACTTGGAGAAGCCGCGCTTCGCCCACTTCATCAGGTCGCCGCCCTTGCCGCACGCCAGGTCGAGCACGCGGTCGCCGCGCTTCGAGAAGTCCCCGATCAGGATCGACTTGACCCAGTTGTTCATCGCACGCATGTGGAAGAGCATGCTGTCAGCGCGGTCGCTCGTCTTGTTGCGCTGCAGCTTGTTGTAAAAGTCCGCGGCGGCGTCCGGGTCCGCATCCTTCGAGATCTGCTCGAACGAGCGCTTGGTGCCGGCGAACGACGGGTTGACGGAGGCGGACGCTGCGGGTGAGAACGACGACGAGGACGAGGACGTCACGAGGTTCGCAATGTCCATCGTCGACGATGACGTCCGCTGCTGTCGCGCAGATGGTGACGGACCGGTCGAGTTGTCCACATCTATAAGACGCACACATACATCATAACACCATGTGATCCAAGACAGCCAGTCAGTCAGTCAATATATCGTAGACAATAATACGAAATAATCGATAACAAGACGGTACCTGGGGACCGCTCGTCCGCGCCGAGCGCCGGGGGTCCGGGCGACAGCAGGTCCATGAGCGAGTTGGACTTCTTGCGCTCCATGCGCATGGGCGGTGGCGCGTCTGCGGCTCGCCACGGGGATGATGCTGACGCATGATGGTCACCACCACCACCGCCACGGGGCGTGCTGTGCGAGCTGTCTTCGCTGTAGCGTCTGCGATCATGGTCGTCGTGGTCGTGGCGACGGTCGTAGGACGGCTCGGGCACAGGCAGTGGGTCCGGCGACGGCGGCAACTGCTGTTCTTGCTGCTGGCGGTCGTCCCGCGCAGGCGGCGGCGGCCGCAGCACGGGCTTGTCGTACGTGATCGTGTCGCTCTTGTTGCGGATGTGGAAGTAGAAGAGCCGGCCTTTGTCGTCGAACTGGTGCGACCAGCCGCGCGGCAGCTCGTCGTCCACCCAGTAGACCTTCTTCGAGCGCACGTTGGAGTAGTAGGGCATGTTCTTGGAGCGCGACATGAGCACCTCCCAGCCCGACGGCAGCGGCTCCTCGTCCACCTCAAACACCATTTTCGCCTCGCTTTTGGGCTGTGTTGGAAGGAACACTATGGGTTTGAGGGATGAACCGTGAAAAGTGCCCAGTCCATGTGGAGTGGCACACATCATTATCTGGGTAAAAAAGGTAAATAGCAAGTAGTGGACCAAATGACATAGATAACACTATTTATGTCATGAAGATCATAAATTAGGACTTGACGTATTTAGCAAAGTCGATACTTTGCTATTGTTCGCGTTTTCATGAAGATAAGAGTCTCTCTTTTGTATCTCACATACAAAAAGATGTATAAAAATATAAAAATAAGACTCTCATCTTCATGAAAAGTGAACAATAGAAAATGTATCGAAAAGCGAAAGTATTATTCGAAAAGCTTAGAAGTATTCAAATGGTATTATTCGATAACTTAGTATTTAATGCAAGCAAAAGTGCTACGCAATTACTGCACGCTATGCAATATCGGCACTTCTGTTCTCACACAGGCATGCCTTTCACACCACTGCGCCACTTCCTTGCTTCGTGCTAGAGGACGACGCTAGGAGCGGTGGAATTTGCTTCTATGCACTACACAGTGCAACGCCCTTCGCGGATTCAATGTACCAGTACATTCAAATGACCACACACGCAGCAAGAATGTTGACGAAGACGAAGGAATTCCTAATGAGCTCTTTGCCATTTAGGAACCGAGTGAGCTTTGAAGCTGGGGAGTCGTCCACACTACATATTCGCGGATATTGATAGTGCTAGAACGGAACCGCTGGTTTTACTCGCCAGACATTCCGAGTTTTTCGCTGTGTTATGGTTATGAAAACATGCTTTGGACCCCCTTTGCAACACTTGGTTTTTCCTTTGCGTGACCACGAATACTAAGACCTAGCCGATTGCTTTCTGATGACCAAAGGACATCAGAAAGCAAGCAAACTCAGCAACATATACTGACTCGGACCATTCTGTGACCTCGCACTATATATCGCGAGGTTTACGGTGCTGAGTTCGCTCAGTCGGACCACCTGTGCGCGTGTGTTCCTTCCTGTTTCCCCTCGAGCAAATTCGCGCAATAAGCAGTGATCCTCTTTCGGATGCTGGGTAGTGTGGGAGTTGGTTTGAAAGCGGCGGCCACGCGTGGGAATGTGAATGCAAGAAGGTACGTAGTGATGGATGTGTCCCTCGCAGTTGAAGCTGATCGATACACAACAGCATTCAATGCTGAGTGTTTGGGCACTTCGGTGGTGGTATCGGATAGGATGTGCACTCCGTGAGTAGGATGTTGGGGTGGCCGATAAAAAAACGATTGGCGCGCATTGCGTTGCAGGTGATCAAAATCGCTCGAATTCGAAACTCCTGTTCTGGGATCCCTGATTCCCAAAAGAGACTCGTCCAATCTCGACGGACATCCGTGTGTGTTTGTGGCCTTCAAAGCTAAAATACATCATCGCTAATGCATATGTTTGTGCTCAAAAGTCTGGCAGACTGGAACCACACGAGACAGAGCAGACCAAACAGAGCAGATCGAAGCGCCTGGAAGATTCTCCATCCATTTATCATCCACAACCGCCGTAGCCATAATGCGGTCACCTTGTGCTGTTGTTTTGCTGTTGACTCTCGGAGTTCGGCTGTTGACGCGCACGTTGCCGTCAGCCCATTGATGGGTTGAGAAATGGATCATTTTTGCTGGTGCTTTTGTTGCCCACATGAGATTTATCCTCTTGGTTTCACTATGTGAGGCTTCAAATCGACCAAGGTGGCCCACAATTTAGTGTGATTATGCACGCTCACAAGTGACTGCTTGTGCAGATTACGACTGGCATGCAGCCAGCCCGAGCCCAATCCTTTCTGCGTGCGCCGGGCTGCATGCTTTGCTTGCCAGTCGTTTTCCACTGCGTGTTGCGCACAATCAAATTCCTAGGCGCAACATTATCGCCATCATCAGGTTGCGAAATGGATTCCGCTGCTTGTGCATGTTGGATAATGCGACGATTGCGCCTGCATGAAGCAAGTGATGGTGCTGTGCTGGCGTCTCAGCAATTTATAACTGAAGAGATGGCGAGCCAGCCACAAACACGCTCGCTGATTGTGCGCAGGTGTCGCTTTGCATTAGGACAATAGGAGCGTTGCGATGACGCAATGGGACATTCAATCAGAATGCAAATTGTCACTACAACTTGGATAACCAAACGCCTCATGATGAATATGTTTATGAAAGGCATACGCGGAAAGCGCGATTCAAATGCCATGAAGGCCAAAGTCTCCTCATAATCAAGCGAGGGGCGTCATTGATTCCGCCAGTCAGCGCGGAACGCAGGAAATTAACGGATTATGCTGCCACGCGCGTGCTCGCGATGTGATGGCAGCCGATGGCTGATGGGATGGATGGCTGATGGTTGGGCGTTTAGACGCTAAAGCCGGGGATTACGCTGGTATCTCGCTCACTCAAGAGGTTGTGGCAAAAAGCTAAAGCGAGGGATTACTCCACCCAGCGATTATGCTACAGTTGTCCTAGCAAAAATGCGCGCGTGGGTTACGTGTGAATTAAAAACTCGATGGGAATATATTCCTCATTTTACGGGAAATTATTTCTCAACGGCTTGGCAAGCTCACAACTCACTCTGGCATGTTGGGCCACGAAATTGGACGATTCACGGAGCTCTATCTCTCATGTAAAGTTATAATCCGTTTGACCACAGTCGATGTGCAGTGGTTGAATCCCTTCGTGTTTGATATAGAAAAGGAAAAGCCACGTTTTTTACATACGGAATTCAGGTCAGCATCCTGAAAAAGGTAGTGAATCCACTGGTTCCTCGTCTTTTCCCTAAGTTCAGAGTCGACGGCGGATTCCCCAATATACAAAACATGGTTTGTACCCAACGTATCCCCAAGTCCACAACTCGTATTTTTGGATAGTATGAAGAGAGAAAGACGTCTCTCTCTCTCTCTGAAGGCTTTGTTTGAGAGAGAAGCCCCTCGCCATTTAATTGTGAGAGGCTTGATTAAGCTCTTAATCCCAGAGAAAAGAATTGGGTCGTTATGCGCGAGATCAATCAGTTTTATTATAACTTCTCTTTCCGCTTCTCAAAACGCTTTTCAGCAGCCATTGTTCAACCTGCCGTTGACTCAGCCAAGAAAGCAAGTATATCTCAAAAAAAGAGAGAAAATAGGTTGCCGCAGCAGCTACAACATGCAGAGTGTAGAGTTTAGAGCAGTTTTAGATTTACATACCTTTACCGGGAGCTTTGCTTTGGGTTGTCTATTAGCTTGGCTTGTGGTGCTTGCTTGGCTTTGCTAAGAAAGAATGTTGGTATCTCACAGAAAAAAGATTCGGAAAATAGTTTTCACCAACCAACTCGTCAACCCTACCCCCCCAAAGTCAGGCAAACGCGGGAATCCAAGTGTAATCAGTCGTTTCACGTGTGCCGGGGGTAGGGATGCCATAAAAAAGCCACTTTGTCCAGCCACTCTCGTGAAAAAATGTGAACAGGCTGACCGAACGACAATCTCGCTCGCTCTTTCCGATTGCCACACACAAGCCAACAGCAACAACGGCAACGGCATGGTGGTGGTGTTGCTGCTGTGTCATTCTCTATTTTGCCGAGCGAACCACACAGCAGACAGGAAACAGCAGCAAACAGGTCGCTCTCTCACAAAGCCCACAGTCGCGATTCTCTCTCTGCAGGTGTTCACAGGTTGAACCATCCATCCGTCCCACCGACCACTTCCAGTAGTGATTGTGATTGATTACTCGTCTGCCCCGCCCCCGCGTTGATGGTCCATGAGAGAGACAGCATCTAAAGAATCCACTGTCTTTCCTCTTCAACCCACCGCCAGTCGCAGTCCCGTCGTCGACAGCAACCAGCCCACCCACTCAGTCATATCCACATCCGTCTCCAATCCGCTAAAGAAGAAGATGTTGCCGCCGCTCGCCGCGCCGCCGTCCCCGCCGGCCACCGCTTCATCCGCATCCAACCAGGAGCCGATGACCCAGAAACCGCGCATCGAGCAGCTGCTGATCAACCACGTGCGCTTCGCGTACGCGTTCAAGCAGAACGACGCCGCCAAGATCATGCCGTTCCTGGGCAAGGACGTGACGCTCACGACCATGGACGGCTCGCGCCTCGACGGGCTCTCCGCGGTGCTCGCGTACCTCGTGGGCCCGCGCATGACCAAGCTCAGCTCGCACATGCACATCAAGGGCTCGCCGTCGCGTTCGGGGCTCTGGCAGTCCAAGTTCGTGTACGAGCACGGGCTGCTCTTCAAGCAGGCGCTGTACACGGAAGTGATCGAGTGGACGCCCGACCACACGATCGCGTCCATCACGCACGTGCCCTGCGGGTCCGAGAGCAAGGCGCAGAAGGCGTCGTTGTCTTCAGCCCACCACGAAGTCACCAAGTCCTCATCGTCGTTGTCTGCTTCTTCAGTGGATCAGCTGAATACGCGCATGTCGTTCGAAGGCTCGTCGCCCCAGGACGAAGAAGAGCCTGAGCACCAGCACCTCACGGATGACCCGGCGCTTGATGCCTCTTCATCGCCGTCGCCAACGATCCGCAAGTCCAAGTGCGGTGAAAAGATCACGAGCCGCCTGTCGCGCGCGAGCAGCAGTGACAGCAACTCGCGCTCGAGCACGTCGAGCAGTAGCGGCGAAGTGTCGGGCTCGCAGAACGTGACACTCAAGATCCAGCAAGTCTCGTGCGCCGACCTCGCGCCGATCCGCAGTCGCAAGCGCGTGAACCCGTTCCTGACGATCCGCAAGTGCCCGAACGGCGGCTCCCATTGGAAGAGCTCCGTGGCACGACACGAGAAGAACCCGGTGTGGTCGCACATCCCTGTTGAACTCCACTCGTTGCACGGCGACGATATCCTCGAGGTCTCGCTCTGGGACTTCCAGCTCTTCAAGTCGGTAAAAGTGGCGACCGCGGCGCTCGTGCTCGCGGACTTGTTTGCGCAGGACGAGGACGAGTTCACGACCACGATCCAGCTCGAGCGCATGGAGCTGACCGACACGCAGCCGCCGATCCAGCTCACGATGAAGCTCAGCCACAAGAACACGCTGCGCTGGGGCCAGCCGGCTGTCCACGAGAGAGGCTCGCAGGTCGGTGCGCTCGACGCCAAGACTCTGTCGGAGCACGCGTCCAGCAGCTCCGATGAGCTCTTGATTGCCGACAGCTCCGCTTCGGGGACGCTCGAGAAGCTCCAGTGGTTTGTCCAGGACACGCTCTTTGCGGACTCCTACAGCCGAGGCACCAGCATGCTGCTGCGCGCCGTGTTTGGACTCGTGCTCGTGTGGCTCATCAGCCAGATGGACTTTGACAAATTCAAGCGCAGTTGATCATGTGAATCAGCCCAGTTCTTTTCATCCCAAGGTTAGGTAGAGTTTTTAAACGTAGAAAGCAAGCAAAAGGCAGCATGGCGTCGGTGAAGTAACAAACACAACATACAATTCCCCAATTAATTTATAAAAGAAACACACGTGATTTGATAACCATCCATCAGCAAATGCCAACCAAACACATATCCATACATCCGCTCATTCGCAGATCGAAATCACTCAAAGGCTGGCGTGAAGGCGCTCCGCGTGATGTGGTAAAGCGGCACAAACATGTTGTCGCTCGCGCGCAGGCTCTGCCAGGGCTCCCAGAACCAGCCTTCGCACTTGTTGGGCTCCATGTTGCGCGGCACCTGGTCGTCGTCCACCGACGCCTGCATGAAGATCGTGATGTAGTGCTTGTCTTCGTCCTCCATCGGGTCGTTCGTCACGTACGCAAACTTGACGTGGCTCAGGTCCAGATCTAATCAGACATGCAGAGAGATCATAATTCATATCATCAGCCTACTCGAGACATTGGTTCCGGTGGGAGTGGCTTAGCTACAACAATACCTGTTTCTTCTTTGACTTCGCGGATCGCACACTCTTCCCAGGACTCAAACATCTCCAAGTGACCGCCTAAAGTAACACACGACAGCCACACAACCAAAAAGCCACGTTAGAAACTGCGAGTTCCAGATTTCTAACACATATGGAGAATCAACATGGAGTACATAAACGTACCTGGCAGCGCAAACTTGCCGGCGCCGTGCGAGCCCTTACGTCGTCCGACGAGCACGCACTCGGGATGCTTCTTGGACGTGAGGATCACGCCGACCCCGACACGCACGACCGTCTTCTGGTCGCGTAGCTCTTTGAACTCGGACTCCAAGTTCACCACCCTGCAAGCAAATGATACCCAGCCAGCCAGTGAGTTTATTACCAACGAGGTTCGTAGTGGAAGAATGGGCAAAATTGGTTCCCGTACCGCTCGCTCTCGACCGTGTCTTGCTTTTCCAGGAACGTGATGATCTCGTCCAGGTTGCTCGTCGAGCTGAACTCGCTCCACTGACTCATTTGGCTCATCTGGCTCAGCTGGCTCACGGGTCCCATCATCAACCCATCGGCTTCGTCGCCGTCTTCGCCATCACCGTCGTCGGTCTGGAACTCGCTCGTGGTCCACATCGATTCCTCGCTGTTCTCGCTCTCTTCAAAACCAGTAGACGCTGACATTGTGCCCCGCGGGGATTGCGAGTCGCCGCTCTCGATGGCAGTCGACTGGGTGGAGTTAAAGTCTGCGTTCGTAGTAGCTTTCAAGTGGACAGTGGGCTACAAGGGGACAGATTCAAACAGCGTTAGCCATGTGTAGTACGCTATCTGTCCACTCGTTCATTCGCTCTTGTATGTGTGTCGTTGCGTACCTCTTGCTGACTGGCGTCCGCCATGCTCAACTGGCTCGTGCACAGCAGCGAGTCGTCCTTGTCAATGTACTTCATCAGCAGCACCTTCATCTTGGCATTCTCACGCGCCTGATCAACCCATACCATTAACATCGCACACTCTCTCATACCAGTTAGCGTATTTGTGCACACACCACAGACAGTCTACACATGCATCACCCAAGCGCGCGCATACGCACAGTGATGATGAGCCTCTTCTTGGCTTCGTGCAGCGCATGGCGGCTCGCTTCGAGCTCCTGCTCCGCGTCGCGCAGCGTGCGGCGCTTCTTCTTTGGCGCGTCGTCGTCACGCACGGGATCCGTAAACGTCACCGACGTGGCGGCCGATACAGCAGCGACAACAGACGCAGCAGCAGCGGTGACCGTAGTCGGTGCGCTTGGCGCTGGCGGCGGCAGCTTCGCCGCGGCCTTTGGCTTTGGCGGCGCTGCTCGTCCACTTCTCGTCTTTGGCGCCATTTTTTTCGTAATGAATCACAACCACCTGCTGGACGTGATTGGAAGAGATTCAAGGTCACAAAAGTGATAATTTGTATTTAGTGACTGCTTTTTGAAAATGTCAGTTTTCGAAAGAGTGACACAGCTCACACGAAAGTGACGAGTATGACAACGTCCCTTCAAGTACGTCAGAGTCGGGAATAATATCTACGGAGCAGACATAGCGATGGCCACCGCGGCGGCGCTGCTCGAGTGGCAGCCGCTCATGCTCCTGCAGCACGAGAACTACCAGCTGCGTGAAGAGAATCGCCACCTGCACTGGCAGATGAAGGAGCTGCTCGACTGGAAGGCGCGCGCGGTGCGGCACATGGTGATGCTCGCGCCGAAACGCAGCAAGGCGCAGCGCGAGATCAAGCACGCGACCCAGTTACAGAAGCAGCTCCATACAGTGGAGAAGACGCTACAAGAGCGCGTGGCGCTTGAAGAGACCACGCACTTGCTGGAGCAGAAGGAGCAGATGCTGGTGCAGCGCATCGACAAGCTCGAGAACGAGAAGCAGGCGCTGTTGCGCAAGTGTGACCAGGCAAAGCTCCGCGAAGAGAAGCTCGCAAACGGACTGCAGTTCGTGAGCGACATGTTCTGCGTGCACCTGGAGAAGCTCGTCGCGATGCGGGAGGCGGTCGACACAACAGCGATCGATTCTTTCAGTGCACGAGAGCCAACAGAGGCTCAGAGTATTGGTGGACGAGGTGTGGATGGCGCTGCACCTGAATCTCCTCCAGATGGCACCAGCGAGTCCACTGACTCCACCGCACTCATGGTTCATCACACGAATGACTGCCAAAGATCTTTTGCCTTTGTACTAATACTTGATACTCACAACCTTGTTGCTGCATGACTGCTATAGATCACTGGACTGACTGCTGTGTCCGAGAAGTGCCTCAACTGGTTCCACGAGCACGTCGAGCAAACGTTCACGCAGCAGCAGCAGAAAGCCGAGCTCTACGAGGCGCAGCACGCTGAGCTGGAGCAGCTGCGCAGCAAAGTCGAGTCGGTCCAGCAGACCCACTTGGAGAGCGCGTCAAAGGACCAGCACTACCGCGTGCAGGTGACGCAGCTGCAGCACGTGAACGCACAACTGGAGAACGAGCTCGCCAAGTTCCAGACGCGATGCGTTGAGCATTCGCACACGCAGAACCAGCTCGGAGACCAGATGCGGCTGCTTGTGACTGAGATCCGGCAGTACCTGCGTCTCGTGCGCGTAGAGATCAAGAAGAAATTTGGGTACGTCCCGGAAGCTATCGCCCACGCCGAGAACTGGTCGCGCATCCTGGACGCGCTGGACGCGCTCGAGCGCCATGTGCGACTTGCCAACGTCGCGATCACGTCGCCCAGACGTATGAGATAATGGTGAAATGCAGTGTGATCTGATTTGCTGGCAGGATAAATGAAAAGCATAGATGGCTACATTTTTAACGGAGCTCTTCTGGGTTTTTAGGTTAAAAAAAGGCAAATTAAAAGCAAAAAAGTGCGAATTAGCAGCTCCATGTTGAAGTGCCATCATTGAGCATCTAGTTGCAGCAGCTCCTCGCTTGCTCATCAAAAGAAATTCCCCGAACGAAGAACACAAGTGCGCGATGTATTCAAAGACGACCTCCAACTCGAACATTGAGGCGTGGGCCAGCAGAGGCCGCGATCTTTTTTGCCGCGTTGCTCTGGGGGACACGAGCACCCCTCCACAGAACGAGCGCTTGTTACCGCAGAATCTGCTGTCGCAACACACGCTCCCAGCGCGCCACAACATGGGTTCTCGTACCCTCCGCCGTATCATCCCATCGCCCCAAAATTTCCCGCGGCAGCACCTGCATTTCCTGCCCCAGAACGTTGTGCAATAGCACCAGCGTTTCCAGCTCCGCTACGCTGCGGCGCAGGCCTCCGTGGTGGCTCGCGGGCACCCAGCGAGAGTCCATGACGACCCACTCATTAGTCTCGCCGCGTGATCTGTTAATGATGGCGCTCGAGAAGGCCTACTTTGAGCCATTACCGGCGCTGCTGTCGACGATTGCGATAGCCCACCGCAAGCGTCCACGCAGCTCGGGCCCATCAAGCCCAGCGCAGAAGCGCAGAAGCATGGAGGGGGGCAATGTACAGCCACACCAACGACGTCATTGTTGCCGCCTCTGTCGACGCCCGCTGGTCGAGATGGAGAGGACGTTGTCGCGCCATCTCTCGATCCAACGAGCGACGATGACGGTGATGACGAGTCTGATCTCGGCTCTCTGCTTGGCGACGACGAGTTCGCCACTGACCTGCCGTTTGATGACGGCAACGAAGAGTTCTCTCTCGATCATTCAGATGGAGATGATGGTAACGATGATGAGGTCCCTACAGCTCCTATCAGAGGCGATCAATCCGTTTACCAGTCCGTCTCGGCTGCTGAGGCTCCACCAGCTCCTACCAAGGGCGAGAAACCCGCCCCGCAGCCCTTAACTGTCTCGCGGCAGGGCATGGTATACTCCACGATCAATCCGGCCGTAGCGGAGTGGACGGAAAACCTACACATCAAGATGGGTTTCTCTGTACGTGAGGCTGCCTGGCTAGGTGGGATGAAAAAGTCG
>JAASFI010000085.1:0-63561 GCA_023333705.1 Globisporangium viniferum | reverse complement strand
TGCCCTATTGATTCTACTGCACAGCCCATTTTCTAGTAGTCTGAATAGGTCTCTCGTGCGAACGACTGACTACAGTACTGCTCGTCCAAAAATCCAGCAACTGGAGCTGCTGTCACAGGATTGTTAACGTTGTCTCCATGTGTCTGTGTAGGTTCCGTCCACCAAACGCAGTTAGCTACACAATCATTCCAACCATAGGTTCAAATCGACCGTCAATCAGGTAGCTCTGTTGTACTGACCCAGACAGTGACCAGATCAAGGGTTGTCGTTACACTCTGGACACAAATGCCCACGATCGAAGTACAGAACTCGTCTACACCCGTACCTGCTGACTTGAACAACCACAGCACGAGAGCTTTCTCCACACTCCAAGACGATGAAGAGAGTGAAAGCATTTCGATTGTTATTTTGTTATAAGCGAGAGAACTGGACCTACAATATTATAGGATAGCATGTTGACATGGTGGGTCCATAGAGTACTTGACTGACGGAGATGGAGGCAAGTCAAGGACTTGTTTGACTGATCGACACGTTATGGGTGACATACACAAGCAGCATGGGACGCTGTAGGTACAGATGCATTATTGCACAATTTCGAGCTGTCCACAAGTGCTGATAGCTTCACAATCATTTCAATGGTAACCAGTAGGTAACACCGTCATCATCAATCAGCTTCACTCAGCTGTTGTGTCGCACTGTCTGGCCCAGACACCGAATGCCCATCAGATGGGGTTGTCGATAGTGTAGATCAGCCCACAACAAACTAATATCCAGCTCCAAGTCTATTGAGTGCGCGCAGTAAAGCAAAGTCGGCGTGAACGGACTGGTGCTCTGGTTTCCTCCATAGACTTATCAACCGCACGTCCCGCTCAACTCGGAAAAGTATCCTGCAGGAAGGAAACCAGGACATCGTGAATGATCGTCAAAGTTGACCGGAATGATTGTAAAACTCAGAAAGCATTTACTCTCACTAGGTGACGTCGCACTAGTGACGCCGCGAGTTGTTCAATGTTTCAGGTTCGAAGACGTCAAACTAAATACCCCTTCTAAACCGAAATAGTTGCGATCGTACCTATCACACGGTCCCACCCAACAAAATACAACAGACTGGTCCGGCCCTGTTTTCTGATGTCCACCACACTATTTTCTCAAGCGTAACCGGTACGGTCAGACAGCAACCCGATAAGAAAAAGAGACGCTGACTTGCACTTTTGACCATGACGACGTCTGCCTCGGACGCCAGCGCGGCGCTCAAGGCGTGCGTGGACGGCAGCCGCACGCTGCTGCGCGAGCTGGAGAAGGCCGGCGAGCAGCCCCCAGAGGAGCTCGTGGCCGCGCAGGACCTGCTCGAGTGCATCGACCGCAACGCGGAGCAGATCGCCGCCGCGCTCGCGGGCAGTCGGTACCGCAAGAACAGCGACGGGCTCGGCCCCGTCGTCGGGCTCTTGCGCGAACAAGACCAGTTCTTGCAGCAGGTGCGTTTACTATCGTTTGTTTGCTGTCTGTGTATGTGTGGCTCGTTGTGTGGATGGCTGTCAATTGTGTTTCCTATGGGCCGTGGACTCTGCTTTGTTTGCCGTGCGATGCGGTGGAGTCATGGTGAAAATGGACGCCTGCGGATGCGGGCCGGCTGTGGAGAAATGCGCATCTGTTTGTGTGTGATTGGACTTACGAAACGAGAGTGCGTTCTTCCATGAGTTGGATGGAGAGAGCCACTGCGATCTCAGAGCCATTTCACAAGCCTAAATGGCCACACACAGTCTGGCATTTACATTCGCAGATGAAGCATGTCCGCGCCACTGTAGTCACTCCGAAAACGGCAGTTGAAGCTGATGAGAGCGTACCATAGAGTTGAAATAAAGTGCTCACTCGTAAATCTATTCTGTGGGTGTGTGTTCTGTAGATTGTCGATCTGTACGCGAAGCTGAGCCACCGCCCGCTCTTCCCGGCACAAAATAACACGACGGCGCCTTGACGAGACCAAGACAGCGGCTCGAAGAGCTCTTCGATCGTCCACTAGGCGCAGACCCCCCCCCCCCCACACACACACACACGACACCAAGCAGTGCTGAGCTCCTGGTGAGCTCCTCGCTGCACACGCCAAGCTCGCCATCACGCTCACAGTTCAAGCCAATCGCAATACATGTCTTTCTATTTATCTTATCGTCGTGTTCCGACTCAACTGCCACATGCATTCACACCAGACACATCACATATGCATGATACAAAGACATAAAGAGCAATAGCACACAGAACATCACACGCGTCGAGCATGGATACACTTCATCGCCATTCACGTCGCCATACCCGCCTGCTTCGATCGCCTTCATTGCTGCTGCTCAGTCCACTTGAGTCGAGATCGAGTCCAGCCGAGCGCCTGCATGCATGGACTGCTCTCGGCAGCTTCCAACCGCGCGCCGTCTGGGAGCGTACGCGCGGGAATCGAACAGGCGTACGCTCCCAGATTGAAACGCGTAATTACGTCTTTGTCTCACCTGATATAATGCATTATTCATTTTATTCACTATATATAGGTATTCTAGTATTCAGTTTAAGCAAAACTATAATATACGGTTATCATATTTAATGAGGTTTACAACTCAAAATCATGAAAGGGTTTTTACGAAGGTGCTGATGAAGACCAAGCAAGGATCGTGAGGTCATCGATCCGGGTGAGTCCAGCAGAGCAGCAGCGGCGGCGGCATGCGGTGATGCAGCAGCAGCGACACTAACTCACTCAACCTCCGCATCTCACTCATTCTCCAACTGGCACTCGCAAGCGCACCCGCCGCCTTCAAGCACCAAGCTCCACGCTCCACCTCCCCAAGAACTCTCACCAACCATGGGCAAGCAGCACCTCGCTCGCGGCGTCGGCCGCATGTCGGAGATCGTCATGCAGAAAGGCAAAGGCAGCTGGATCTGGACGGCCGACAACCGCAAGCTGCTCGACTTCACGTCCGGCATCGCCGTCACGAACGTCGGTCACTGCCACCCCACCGTCGTGAAGGCCGTGCAGGACCAGGCCGCGACGCTTGTGCACGCGCAGGTCAACATCGGCTACCACGAGCCGATGCTCAAGCTCACGGACCGTCTACTGCCGCACATGCCAAAGGGGCTCGACTCGCTCTTCTTCGCCAGCACGTACGTTAGCAGTTTGTCCATCCTGTTGTATCGTTTTATTGCATTGCGCTAACTAACTGATCGTGCTTGCACTTTTGTTTGATACAGCGGCTCGGAGGCGGTTGAGAATGCCGTGAAGCTCGCTCGCCACTCGACGGGCAAGTCCAACATCATCGTCTTCCAGGGCGGCTACCACGGCCGCACCATCGGCGCTATGAGCCTGACGACCAGCAAGACGATCTACAGCGCCGGCTTTGGTCCGCTGATGAGCGGCGTCACAGTCGTTCCGTTCCCATACGCGCTGCACGGCCCAATCTACGATGAAGGTACTGAATGACATGCAGCTGTGTGCGTGAAATGTGCACGAAGAGCTCTTAAGGATCTCTAACATTGTGTCTTTCTCTTTTTGTGCATGCAGAGAAATGCGGCGAATGGTGCTTGGACCAGCTGCGCCTGGCTCTCAAGCAGCAGACCGCGCCATCCGACACGGCTGCGATCCTGATCGAGCCAGTCATGGGCGAAGGCGGCTACGTCGTCCCACCAAAGAGCTTCATGAAGGGACTGCGCGAGATCTGCTCGGAGAACAACATTCTGCTCATCGCGGACGAGGTGAGCGCCAGGTTCTTGATGTGTCTATTGCACAATTTCGAATGTGCCTTGTGACTGACACTCGGTGATGTATTTGTTGATACACCTGCTATCTTACAGGTCCAGTGCGGCTTTGGACGAACGGGCGAGTACTTTGCGATCAACGGCCACTTTGACGTCACTCCAGACATTTTGGTGATCGCCAAGGGCATTGCGAACGGCTTCCCATTGAGCGGTATCGCGAGCCGAAAGGAGCTGACCGACAAGCAGCCGCCAGGATCAATGGGTGGCACCTACGCCGGTAACGCCGTGTCGTGCGCCGCTGCGCTTGCTGTGCAGGACGTGTTCGAGGAAGAGAACATTTTGGCGAACACGCGTGCGCGCGGTGAGCAGTTCTCGGCTGGACTCAAGCGCCTGAAGGACTCGGGCAAGTACCCGATCTCGGATGTGCGCGGTCTCGGTCTCATGATCGGCATCGAGTTCGACCACAAGAAGGTGCCGTATGGCACGGCCGCCAAGGTCTCGAGCGCGTGCCTGGACCACGGCATGATGATCCTCACGACGAGCGTGTACGAGACGCTGCGCTTCATGCCACCGCTCACGATCTCGAAGGAAGAGTGCGATTTGGGCCTCGAGATCTTCGAAAAGGCGCTCAACGACACGTTCTGCAAGTAAGAAATAGGACAGTGAAAGGAATGAAATGGAGTGAGTGTAGGTAGTAGATAGCATGTTGCATTTTGAATTTTGAAAATGAATGGACAATAGAAACAGAGAGATTCATTTCCGCCATTGTTGCTGTTGCTGTTGTCATCATCCTTGTGCGTTGCGGGTGTTGGAATGGAAACGAAGACGGCCAAATGGAACGGAAGACGGCCAAGTCCCGTCTATGGGAGCTGAGTGCTCAGTACTATTGTAGAGTAGCTCCATCTCGTAGATAGCCGATGCAGGCAATCGCACATCTTGTACAAGCACAAGTGATGCTACAGAATTGTATTGGAGCTCTTCGTCGCCCATCATCCTCATCAGCTTCGACTGATTAGACAGGAGGGGGTACTGTAGTAGACCGGATAAGTCTGCAGTGAATGTTAACTTTAACTCGGTTTTAAGAAATTTAACTTGCCTACATCATGCGTAGTTTATACTTTTGTGAGTTGTTATTTTGGGGTTTAATCAAGTGTTGCCTGTACTCGATATGGACTTCAACAACATGGGTACATTCGAGCGTAATTACGCGGACACAACCAAGCAAGATTTGCGGTTTTTACGTTCACGAGCTTCAACTTCGAAAAGCTCCACACATCCGCCATGATGACCATGGAACGCCAAGAGATGCCTACGTATGAGTGTACAACGGGTAGCCACTGCATGACGACGTCATTCTCCCATTTACCAACTCAAGAGCACGGCAACACCAGCAACAAACGCAATAATGAGCAACAAGCAGCTGCTCGCGCGGGGCGTCGGACGCGCGTTCGACATCGTGATGAAGAAAGGCAAGGGCTTCTGGATCTGGACGCACGACGACCGCAAGCTGCTCGACTTCACGAGCGGCGTGTGTGTCACGAACCTCGGCCACAGCCACCCGCGCGTGGTGCAGGCTGCGCAGCAGCAGATCGAGACGCTCGCGCACGGCATGGTATGACGTGATGGCTGCGTAAGTGTGTGGGGGCTCCCATTGTTCCTCTATCTGACGAGCCCTATATGTGTACGTGCCTTGCAGATGAACGTAGCGTATCACGAGCCGATCTTGGAGCTCTCCGAGCGCCTGCTGCCCGTGATGCCCAAGGGCCTCAACTCGTTCGTGTTCTCGACTTCGTACGTACTTGTCGTCTCTTATTATGGCGCGGCGTCATGTTTCTATTGTGGCGTGCTAACCGACATGTGCGTATGCTCTGTGGTTGATCTCTTGATGCGTGCAGTGGTGCTGAGGCGATTGAGAACGCGGTCAAGCTCGCGCGCCACGCGACCGGGAAGCAGAACATCATCGCATTTCAGGTATGGTGAAGATCATGCTGCTGATGCTGATGCTGCATGCGCTTATTGTAAACTTCACTAACTCTGTGGGCATTCGACTGTATGCTCCAATAACCAGGGGGATATCACGGAAGAACGTTTGGTGCGATGAGCATGACGACGAGCAAGACGCTCTACAGCGCCGGGTACGGTCCGCTGATGAGCGGCGTGACGATCGTGCCGTACCCGTACGCGGTGCACGGACCTATCTACGATGAAGGTTTGGTCTCGATATTATTATGACGACTACATGGGACTCTTGTTTCTCACTACTAACTGAGCTGTGTTCATGGATACCAATAGAGCAAAGCAGCGCGTGGTGCTTGGGCCAGTTGAGACTCGCGCTGAAGCAGCAAACCGCGCCATCGGATACTGCCGCAGTCCTCATTGAACCGCTCATGGTATGGAGCCAAGGATCTTTGCACCGTTGTTGTGACTATATTATTTACTCTTTGTATGGATGTTGCCACTTTCTATAGGGCGAAGGCGGGTACTTGCTGCCTCCAAAGAGCTTCCTGCGAGGCGTGCGCGAGATCTGCTCGGAGCACGACATCCTCATGATCACGGACGAGGTGCAGAGTGGCTTTGGTCGCACGGGCGAGTATTTCTGCGCGGACGGACACTTTGGCGTGGTTCCAGACATCCTGGTGGTCGCGAAAGGCATCGCTAACGGATTCCCGCTGAGCGCGATCGCGAGCCGCAAGGAGCTCACGGACTTGCAGGTAGTCACAATTGTTCGATGCATTCCAGCGTTATTGGAACATTGCTTGGCTGACACGGTGCGTGCGTCTTAGGTTCCTGGCGCAATGGGCGGCACATACGCTGGGAATCCAGTCTCCTGCGCAGCGGCGATCGCCACACAGGTACGGAGTTGATTGCAGTTATAAACTAAGTCTAGATGATTTGCTAGTGTCGTACTTATGCATGCACTCACTGACTCGCCTGATGTCCATGTGTTTCAGGATGCGATCCGGGATGAGAACGTGCTTGAGAATACGAGAGCACGAGGAAAGCAGTTCTTCGCTGGTCTTGAGCGGTTGAAGGCGTCTGAGAAGTACCCGATCCTGGTACGTTTTGCCAAATTGAACTCTTGGCTCATCATGTCAGCAAACATACTCAGATCAACCAACGTATGGATGATTGGCAAACTAATTGTCTTTGCCTGCCAATGTCTCGACACTACCTGAACAGGATGTACGCGGACTCGGATTGATGGTCGGCATCGAGTTCGATCCGAAGGTCGTCCCAGTGGGCACCGCCGCCCAGCTCTCCAAGTCCTGCCTCGATCACGGCATGATGGTGCTCACGACCAGCATCTTCGAGACGCTGCGCTTCATGCCACCGCTCACTGCGACCGAAGAAGAGTGCGACCTGGGGCTCGAGATCTTTGAAAAAGCGCTCAACCACACGTTTTGCTGAGAGTGACGACGGTAAAACAAAGTGGAGGTGGTCAATCGGTAGTCACAAGCCGTCCTTGAATCAATCTAACGTTAGTACGTCGTCATACTTTGTGTAAGGCCTCTGTTAAAAGTAACAACCAATTAATTTGAGTCCCCAGATCACACATATGCATGCACCCCACGAGTTTCAGTGGCATATCTAAGTGTTAACGTCAGAGCAGTGCTGAAGCTGGGCTTCAGCGTTCCATAAGTAATATGTGTCTCAACGACACATCGTGAAACTCACCAGCTCTCTCCAGTTATATTTGTTCATGTTGGGACTTCCTGCACAGCAGCATACTTAAAACTGCTCCTATGTTTTTCCCAAATAGCCGCACCATTCTCCTAATACTGGAGAGTCGGGGTATACTGCGCTCGTTTTAGACCACACTAGAAGTGGTTCGAGCTCAGAAGAACATCATGGGGGCCGTCGTCAGATCCTCTGCACATCCGTGTGACCGTGTAGCTTGAATGTACGGACACGAGCGAGCACGAATTCACCAGCAACGGCAATGAATGCTGGACAGTGCTCAGTCTGTGTGGCGAATCAACACAGAAATCAAATTGTAGCCATTTTTACGCAGGCTATAAAAACTTGGAACTCAGTTGATAACTCAACTCCTGCTGAATAGTTTATAAAGTAAATGGCATGTAAACTTTTGAGTCAATTCATTGAATCGCTCATGGCACAAAACCAAAGTTGTCAGAAATGAATTGAGTTGTTTTTGATCTTGACACACAGAATTAATTACCCTATCCCTACAAATTGAATTGCCCCGCTATTATCTTGTATGGGGACCAGACCTCTATATTAATTGTATCGGGAAAAACGGAGGGAGGCCAAAACTTCTCGCACACAATTGAATGTGCGCTGGAGGAAGCAAGCGGCGAACGTAAAATTAGCGCCGCACGCCAGCGACTCACTCTCCGTGCTTTACGCACTTGTACCTACTCGCGCGCCGCTGTTGTCGTGTATCAACACCACAGCGTGACCAGCATCCCGGTCGTGTACGTACAGTAGATCCGCTCTCCGTTCGCCAGATCAGCCTACGAAAGCGACTGCAGTACAGACTACACTTTTAAGTGAACGAGAAAGAAACCACCACCGCCTCAAGTTCAACCAACGATGAGTGCGCCAATCGACGATCTGCTCTACGGCGGCGATGACTCCGGCGACGAAGACGACATGGGCTGTACGTATGCTGACCATCGCTTTCTCTCTGTAAGGCTCGCTTTGTAAAGTGCTTGGATGTATATCTAACGTAAACGTGTGGCTTGGTATGTTCGTTTGGATCGAGATAGCCGCTGTGCCAATGCCAGCGTTCGGTTCGACTCCACTGCCGCCCATCGCAGCTGTGGCGCCACCAATGCTCGCTGCGAAGCCGCTTTCTGGTGGAATTAGTACGTCAACTGCTGCGATTCCAGCGTCTGTGGCTGGCGCTCCACTTGGCATTGGGATGAAGCCAACGACGACTGCTCCGCTTGCAGCGACAGCCAACTCTGCCACGGTGACGAGTGCGATCCGACAGTCTCCAGTCGCGAACGCAGCAGCAGGTTCGACCGCATCTACAGCGTGGCTCGCGGCTGAACTTGGTATTTGGAGATTAACCGCGTTGCTTGCATGCTGTCTCTTTCTGTCATGCATAGCGCAACAAGCGAAGCCAGGTGCTCCAACCGCCGCCCAGGTGAAGACGCAGACGCCAGGCTCGGGGCAGCAAATGTTCCAGCAGATGTTCGCGCTCTTGAAGCAAATGCTCTCGCCAGAACAGTACGCCACTTTCTACACGGAGATGCGCAACGGCAACGGCGTAAGTTTGGACGCTCGCTTCTTTCTATTGCTCGCAAGAGAGATACATGTACTGATTGTATGCTTCTTCATTTTTCTTACAGAACGACATCAAGTCAATTGTCGACATTATCAAGCGGATCGCCGGCGACGCCATGTTCTCGAGTTTGATCCAGAAATTGGACCTCACCAGATCGTTTCCCTCGACTGCTGTAAGCAATCACATATTGTTCCTAGCATCCCAGCGTGTGTGCATTTGTTGACTTTGGATTGGTTTTCTTTCCCTCTATATCTTCTCTAGGCTCCATTCAACAACGCAGCGGTGAAAAATGAACCAGCATCGTCAGCGGCGACACCAGCAGCAGCTCCATCAGCGGCGACAGTATCTCCTGGACTAGCGCGTCCTGGTCCTCCAAGAGCTCCAGTTTCAGGCACGATGAGCACTGCGCCGATGGCGGTGACAGCCCCTCCCAGTCTCACGACAGCTCTTCCTCTGATCCCGGCTTCGTTAACTCCAGCGACAATTTCACCTGGCTTCGCAGCGAAAAGCACGCCGTCACCAGCAGCTACTGCTCAACGACCAGCTCTTGTCCAGCAGACAGCAAAGTCACCGTTGTCGGTGGTGCCAATTAACGGAACTGTCCCAACAGTTCCAGCACCGACTACGACAGTTACTCCTCCAGCTGGAGCGCCAGTGAAACCAGAGCCAAAAGCGGCAGCCCCAACGACAACAACACCACCACCTGCAGCCTCGAGCACCACGGCTTCTCCCTCGGCGTCCGCTACCCCAGCGACGAAGAATGAGCAGCTGGAGAAGATTCAGTTTGCGAAGAAGCTTCTGTTCCATGCGTCGACGTGTACGCTGTCACCTGGTGTGTGTCAAGTGAAAAAGTGTGATGACGTGCGACGCGTTTTCAAGCACAGTGTGTCCTGTGGTGGAGCGCGCAGCTGCTCGCATTGCGAACAGCTCAAAGGACTGGTCAAGTACCACGCGAAGGAGTGTCTAACTGGAGCGAACGAGCACTGTACGATCCCATTCTGTGATGGTCTGAGACGGACGTATTTGTCCACGGCAGCCGCGTCGGCCGCAAAATCGAAGACCTCACTTTCATCTACGGCGGGCTCCAGCGCAGCATCCAAACTTGGAGCAGCAAGTGACGATGATGATGACAACGTTCCGCTTTCGTCTGCAATGAACAAGGCGAAGAAGAATGCGGCGAAAGCCAAGTCTCCCAAAGCCTCTCCGACCGTTAGAACAACGACAGCATCCTCCGCCACGTCGGCGGCTCCAGCATCAAAGAAGAAGGGATCTTCAGCTGCAGCAAGTGCGTCAAAATCCACTACCCCAGCGACAACGACGACGACGACTCCTGCTACTACGACTGCCGCTGCTTCAGCTTCCACGACTGCAGCAGCTGCGAACAAGCAAGCGCCCGCCGCCGCAAAGCCAACGGTGACTGCGAATATGACAGTTGAATATGGTCGACTGCTTCAGCTCATTCTACATGTCCAGAAGTGCACGGTGACGGAGTGTCCTGTCGGAGAAGAGTGCACAGAGGCGAAAACCCTCTTGCGCCAGATCAACTCTCCGAATGCACCGGTACGTCCTTTGACTGACATTTACGGACACTGTTTGCTTTCAGATTAGCTAATCCTCATTTCTGCTCCAAAATCGCCACAGCCTCGAGCCAAGACGTACAAACAGGTTTATTCTCACTACAAGGTGTGTGTGGCGAAGAACAACACGGGAAACTGTCCGATGTGCAAAATCGGTTTGCGTCCGATTCTCCCAACGGACAGTCCACTTGCCTCCCCCGCATTGCAATCCGCGGCGTCTAATGGCAGCTCGGGGGCGAATGCGAGCAGCACCGCTGCCTCTTCGTCCACTGTGACCTCACCTTCTGCTGGTAGCTCTTCGAAGAGAAGCAACAGCATCGTCACGCCATCGCCACGATCGCCTTCTAAGAAGCAACGCACGGGAGGTGGAAACAATCGCGTCAAGTCTGCGGCGCCACTTCCTGACCCAGCAGCTCAAAGTGCTTCAGGTGATCAGCCGGGACACGATTTGACGCAGGCTACAGTTGCCGACATCCGCAAAGAAGCGGATGTGCTGACGCACACGAGCATCGACTTGGCCAGCGAGCGCCGAACAATGATGGACGGAGCGCTGCGGCGCAGACTGAATTCAGAACATCTCCCGTGCAAGAAGGAGGAGTGGATCGAGAAGGATTTATTTAATTCGGTGATGCTGCGAAACCAGATGCAGGAGTTTGGGCGGCGCTGCGGAGTTCAACTAGGAGGGCACACAAACGAAGTCATGTCATATGCGCTACACGAATACCTGAAGCAAGTGATTGAAGAGATGGTGGAGATCTCAAAGCAGCGCTGTGACGCGGAAGCGCAAGCGCTCGAAAAGATCCAGAAAAGCGAAGAGGAGGAGAGCGGCGGCCCAAAGCACGTCGAGGTGACGGCGACAGACATCCTGCGCGTCAGTTGCGAAGATTCGTTTACGCGCTCGCGTCAAGAAGATCTCGCTTTGCGTTCGCGGTTGCTGGAGGATGCGAAGCGCGAAGAGTTGGCGGAGAAGGAGCGCGCAAAGAAGCGGAAGAAGGTGGACCGAAGTAAGCTGAATCAAGAGGAGAAAGACGAAGCGGAGATGGACATCGAAGAGCTCGCAGTGAAAGATCTGAAAGACCGTCTCTTGCAGGAAGACAAAGACGGCGTCGTGAAAGTGGACGGCCGCGTGAACGAGAGCATCTCATCCAAGTTTACGAGACAGCTGGACAACCAAGTGACGATGGAAGACGCGACGTACTGGTTACAGAACCAGAAGCCGTACATTAGCCCCAAGCTTTTTGTCCGCGCCGAAGCTGCGCGCATTGTCACCAAGTCGCTCACGTAGGCAGTTTCCCAGCGATCTGTACCTAGTCACCATGTCGTCCGCGAGCTGACGCTTTTAGTAGCAGTGGCATCTTGCTCTTAGCAGTATCGGCAGATAGACTGATCAGCAATACAGCGGCGGCTTTCCAATGACTTGCAATGGGACTCCTTCAGAGGAATAGTCGGCATTAAGACTAGGTCTGCCTTCAGAGAATAGTCCAAACAGCTCTGCACCATAACCCAACAATCAACATCAATCAAAACAGTCAATTCCACCACAGATAAACCGAACGTTGCTTGCGTTGTTGTTGTTACTCAAAGCGGGAGTGGATCTTCACTTCGCCCTTGACTTTCTCTGGAATCGTCATCGGACGGAACGCGTAGAGGTCCGACATGATAATCGCGCTTCCTGGAACCATTTAGTAGCAACAGCAAACCACCAACGCATTAGACACCACAGAGAGAGAGAGAGAGAGAGAGAGAGAAAGAGCAAGCAGCATCTGCCTGATCAAAGAGATGTAATGTACTGCACCTGGAACGAGCGACGAGTCGGCGACAAACACGTCTTCGCCATTCCGGATCTCCACAAAGTGCGTGCGCTGCTTCACGCCTTTCGACTTGACCTTTGGAGGCGACGGCTGCGACCGCCCGTTGGCATCAACCGCCATGTCCATGCCCATGTACAGCCCCTCGCCCGTTTCCACAGCGATGTGATACGCGTGCCAGGGACACTTGACTGTGACTTTGCCGCCCATCTCTTCAATGTCGCCGTTCGCTAGCGGTCCGCCGTGGTCTACACTCAGCACAGCGAGCACATTTACATTCGCAGTGTATCTGTCAGCATACGCACACATACACATCGCATTCCTTCAAGCAACCAACACACACGACGAGCAGCCAGCGTACGTACGATAGCAGGCTTGGTCCATGCAGTAGATCTGTCCTCGGATGTGGATGAGCATGACGATGCGGTTCGACGACGGCAGCTGCACGCAGCGGCGCGAGCCCTCGGGGATCTCGTCCGTTTTGCACACGAACTCGTACGAGAGCAGCTTCTGCGCGGCCTCGAGCGCCTCGGCAGCGGCGGCGTTCGTCGCCATCGTCCGTCCTTGGCTTCTTGCTTTCTGGCGGTGCTGCTGCTGATTGCGATGATGAAGATTGAGAATTGCGTCTCTTTTTGACGGTCCACAATGATCTCTGATTGGCCAAAAACATGGCTTACTTATTGCATCTTTTTATTGGCTAAAAGTGTAAAATAGCTATCTTTCAAGCTGTATGGTTGGATAAAAATTGAGACAAAATTCGCCTCAGTTTCTCTCTCTCGTTGCATATTGTTGTTGTTTGGTAGATCTCCAGAGGCGTATAACGAACGAAGAGCCCCGAAGCCAAGAGCTCCGACCCCGACGATCGAAAAGATGCAGGTGGGAACCCCCCCGGACGCGGCGCCGCTGGCGAACGTCGAGCCCACGCAGGAGCGCCTCACGCGCATCAGCCGCATGCGTACGCTCTCCGCGATGCTGGACGACGACGTGGACGAGCAGCTGCCGCCCGAGCTGCTCGCCATGTTCACGCAGAACAACGCGAAGCTCAAGGCGAGCCAGGCTGAGGACGACGACCCGACGGGATCCGCGGAGGACTTTCTCTGCGTCGAGTGCCGCGCGCACGAGTCGGAAGTGTTCTGCGAGCAGTGCCACGACTACTTCTGCGAGCTGTGCTACGGCGGCCAGCACCGGAAAGGAAACCGCAAGAAGCACACGTTCCAGCCGCGCATTGTCGCAACCACCACCACCGGCAGCGACAGCACTTCCCAAGCGCCGAGTGCGCCGGTGACTGCGAGCGACGCGATGGATGTGCGCATGCAGAACGACGGGGAGGACTCGAGTGAGGTGCGTAGTATGCAACACTATGAGCTCTGTCTGACTGATTGATAATTGCTGTGGAAACTCTTGAACTAATGGGTGCTGGTCTTTCTGTTGTTGTTGCTGTTCGCTTTCACTGCCAGGACGAGGACGACGACTTTGAAGGTGATTCGACAAGTAGTGACAGTAGTGCTTCGCCCTCCTCCTCCTCCTCCTCCTCCTCTTCCCGCCGCAACAACTCGCGTAACATTTGTGACTTGGTGGGGCATTTCTTCTTAGGTGCAGGCTACCCGTACTCATCGATCACCGCGCGACTCAAGGACAAGAGTGAATCGGCGGCAAGCGCCTCTGCTTCATCAAGCGTGACCCAAGCGACGTCAGATATGCTCGAGCGCGCCAAGTACATTCCGCTGCGACTTACGTACGAAGAGCGCAAGCTGCTGCGCACGCTCGAGGCTGCGCTCTGTGTCAGCAACTACACGGACAAGCTGGACACGCCGGCGTTCTTGCCGCAAGCGAAGCGCGTGCGCATGCAGCTGCAGGACATCTGCGGGTTTCTGACGGGCATCGCTGTCGCGTCGGACTACAAAGCGGGTCAAGCCGTCTTGGACGAGAAGAACTTTAGTGAGCACAGCGAGTTCTACCAGGAGATCTTTGAGCTGGGTCGCCGCTACAAGATCATGAACCCGGAGAAGATGCGCGGCGAGTACGGCAAGCTCATGTACTTGCTGCAGGACGCGATGAGTCCGGAGATCCAGGACCTGCTCGGGTTCTCGTGCCACCAAAAGATCCGCACCGTGTACGACGTGCTGGAACAGGCGGACGCGCTGGGCGTGCTGCGCGACGCGAAGATCGAGACCGCCACGATGGTCGTCGCCCCGGAGGGCAAGTCGCGTCCGCAGATCCAGCGCCAGATCAAGCTCAAGGAGAACGCGATCCGCGAGATCAGCACGAACTACACGAACCGCCACATCTCGCGAGACGGCATCCAGCAGTGTCTCTACTCGATCGCGGACAACAACTACCACCTCTACTTTGAGCGCGACCCGATCGACCGCATGATCGCGCTGCTGACCGAGGTGTTCCACCCGGACAAGGAAGACGACGGCCACTCGCTCTCGATCGTGAGCGGCAACGACGGTGCGCGACTCTCGCACTCGCACGCGCGCCAGTACAACTACGTGCTGCAGTCGCTGACGCTCTGGCGCGAGATCGCGCACGACATGTTCCGTCTCTGGTGCCTCACGGACGACGACCTGCTCGCCGACGGCACCAAGTACGCGCTTGTGGACACGGGCCAGGGGCTGCACCGCATTCAGCCGGCGCCGCGGGTCTCGCGCGCGATGCATGTGATCCTGCACAGCACGCAGCGCCGCCTCGAGTCCTGGGTCGGCTCGAGCGTGATCCACCTGGGCGACAAGAACGTGCCGAACGCGCTCATGTTCATCGACAAGTACACGCAGGTGGGCCACATCCTGCGTCCGATCGTGAAGACCGTGGACGCCATTGACGCTTTGTGTTCGAGCTCTGCGGGCCTGAGCCGGTACATTGAGAAGACGTTCGGCGGCGCGAAGAAGCTCAAGCGCGTGATCCTGGCGGACTTCTTCCGCGAGGCATTCGACGGCAGCGGCGCCGACAACTTCTTTGAGGCCGGCTCGTGCATCGACGGCCGCCTCACGAGCGCCTGGAACTGGTGCTCGAACCTGCACAAGAAGCCGTTCTTCCCCGTGTTTAAGCTCGCGGGCTTTGTGGGCTTTGACGGCAAGTTCGGATAGAGAAACAAGGGAACTTGTGATAGAATCGTGGATGAAGGAAAGCGAGAAATGGAGCTCTACAGGTTTTGTATTTGGCTTTGTTTCTGCTCTTTGAATAAGTATCATGGCTCGTAGCTCTTCAGCAGGCTTTCAGGTGGGCGAGCTCCAAGTAGCTCTCTAGCGCGGTGATGTGCGTGCACAGGTCGTCGATGTACGTGAGCGCTGGGTGCACGCGTCGCTTCCAGATCTGCAACTCGTACCTCTTGAGTACAGCCGCGTCCAGCTCAGCCACCTGATTGCCGCCATGATGTAAATGCAGATCCTGAACGATCTGAAGCCAGGTGTCCATCGCGGCGTCAAAGAAGTCCACGTACGCCTTGTCGCGCTCGTCGTTCTGCCCGTTGCGCCACTTGAAGTGTCGGAACCAGCGGCGGAAGATTTCAACCACCAACAGGCGCTTCTGGTCGCTCGTCCACTCCTTCGCGAGCGTCTGCCTTGCTTTCTGGATGTCGCCGTCGTGCTTGCGCATCAAGCGAATCGCCAGCTGCACGCCTTCTTGTGAGACTACGGATCGAAAGCGCTCACTGACCGCCATGCTCACCTTGACGAGATTGCCGAACGCAGGATCGGAAGAGCGCACGTCGTAGAGCACGCGCACGAGATTCGCGACTTCCTGCTGCCCGTCGAACATCCAGAGCGGCCAGATGCGGCGCAGGCAGCCCGCAAAGCGGTGCACGCGCGCCTCGTCCTTGTACTCGAAGCCAAAGACCTCGTGGACGTCAGCCACATTTTCCAGGAAAAGCTTCACGAACAAATGGTCTCCAACGACGTCTTTCGGGAGCTCACCCTTGAAGTTTGGCGTCTGGGTCGTATTCAGCAGACCTGGCGACGATGATCGAGAAGGAGCTGATGTCTTTGAAGAAGGAAGCGGCGTGCTGGGTGTCTGGGGGGTCATTGGCGGCTGAGTCGTCATTGCACGCCCCTCTGGTGATCGTACACGGTGGTCTGTGAGTAGCAAGAAGTCCACAATCGCCTCATGCCCCAGGCGAACCGCAATGTGCAGCAGCGTGTCGCCCAGCACCAGTTTCCCCTGCTCGACTGCCGCGAAGAACTCCATTTTCTCGTCCATGAGCGCGTTTTGCTGCTCTTCGCGCTCCAACGAGTCGGTGATCGTGTCGATCTCCACTTGCTCCTGCATCACGATGTCCAGGTACGTGGCGCGCGAGATCTGCAACAGCAATTCGTCATACAGTGGGAGCGAAACGCAACAGTGTGGCAGATATGAGTACCATCCCAATCCAACCACTCGAGTCTCTACGACAGGGGTGACGACTGTTTCTTTACCTGAAGTGCGTTCAGTGAGGGATCAAAGCATCGTCGAAGCGCGTCGAGGTCGTTCTTGTAGGCTGCCAAGACCTGCTCAGTCACATCCAGACCCGTAGGGACGTTAGCACGCAAGGCAAGCAAACACACCGAGCGGGCGAGAGAGCTCCATCGCCTACCATCTGACGGAAACGTAGCGCGTCCTGCGGTGGAGCGCTGTGCATCTGGCCCATTGCGGCTGGAAAAACTCCCTGCCCCAATCAATGCTGGTGATGAAAGACGTTGAAGTTGTTTGCCCTTTCAAACGCCAAGAATACTTGATATTTACCGATACAGCCGCTAGATCAACAAAATGTACCATTATGGTCATAATTGTTTAAATTATTCACTGGTATGAATTATCTACACGCATTATTTGACCAGTTGAACGTTCACTGGTCGTTAATTACAAAACTAGACTTTTGGGTGGCTGTCAAGCAAAAGCGAAGCAAGTGGTTGGGCACGAAAAAGCTGCTGCTGTATTCATTTCCCACACAACGAGCAGAGCAATAATGGCGGCCGTGAACGACGACGCATCCAGCAGCCAGCGCGCGCGAATCGTGGCGCGCTACGACAAGCTGCTCGGGGCGTTTGGAGAGGACCCGTTCAAGGCGACGTCTGTGCTCCAGCGTACAGAGGACGCGTCGAAGGTAATCGATGACGCGCAGGCAGACAAGCAGCGCAAGCAACTGCTGGCGGCGGCGGCACAAAAGAGTTTGCGATGCGCCGAGCTGATCGAGCAAGCGCTCAAGGCGTCCGCGAAGCTCAGCCACATGCAGCGCAAGATCGCAGGCGCGTACAAGGAGCACCAGAGCCACGCGGAGGACAACGACGAGGACGTCGACATGGAAGAGTCGGAGGACGCTGATGGTGATGACGATGGCGCGAGTGAACAGACCGCGCTGCTGCTGGAAGACCTCGTCGCGGTGGGCGATGACATGCAGGACATTAGCAAGAAATACGTGCATCTGGGCGTCATTGGTAAGACCGCGCGCACGAGCCGCGAGCTGCTCTCGATCGCGGATCAGAACCTGCAGGAGTCGATGGAGTCGCTCAAGTCAAGCGGATGGGACGGCAGCAGCAACTCCCGGGTGCAGGAAGAGTTCCGGGATCTCTATATGGACGAGTTCACAACGGCCTTTGGCGACGATCTGGACCACTTCCGCCAAGAAGAGCGCTTCGAAGCCAAGGACGTGACGTATTTAATTTCCTGCATCCACGCGGGCGGCGACATCTTCTCGCCGCTGCAGCAGAAGCTCTTCGTGGAGTCGGTGAACGCCAACAAGTAGGTGCATGTGAGCTACAGTATCTGCATACCCATTCGTAAGCTCCATAATAGAAAAAGACCATACACGCACAAAATGATAGAAAAGCAAAGCAGTTGTTCTCAATAAAATTCCACATCTATTCGTATATTCATTCATTCATGTAAAAAGCCTATTGCCTGCCTGACTTGACTGTCTCTGTACATGTACCCAGTTGTCTCCAGTAGTGGTGATCATCGTAGTCTACATGATCAACCATCTCTCCTTGCATTCCGCTCGATTCTGTCGGATGGCTGGAATTGGATGCTGCTAGGCTGCTTGGGGTTGGCTGGAGTGAGTCTTCTTCATACACGGACGCTTGCTGCTCATCGGTGATAGGATTGCCAGCGAGTTGGGTATCTGTACACGACAAGGAACACTCAGTTTACGCGCGTTGCTTCTTCGTACCTTTGTTGGTCGCCGTCGTCGTCTCAGCGCGCGCTTTCCCAACCACACGGTAATACGACTCCAACGGACGCTCCTGACGTTTTCTAATCTGCAGACTCTTCGCCTTCTGACCACGCGTGCGGCCGCTGTTCACTTCTTCACCGAAAAAGGACACGATCCACGCAAGCGTCCCGTCGCGTCCTCGGTTGAGCACGTCAAAGCCCTCACGGAAGAGCGGGTCGATGTGGAGCAGGCGCTCTTCGTCCTTGGTGAGCTTCACAGCGCCGCTAGGGTTGGACTTCTTCGAGGCCTTCACGTTCTCCTTGCCATTCGGCGTCACCATCGGCGGGTTGACTGGTCCTGGAAGGCGGCGGTAGAAATAACACTGGTGGCCTTCACTGGATCCCGCCATCGACGTCTGAACGCGTCCCATGTTCTCGACGTTGAATCCGTACATGTCGATCACTTTGCGAGGCGCGTGGAAGCTGACGAAGTAGCCTGCAGTGCTCCGGTTGAAAATCGTCGCGAGCTCATCCATCACACCCGGAGGGAACCCCACGTCGAAGCTGTAAATATGGGAGAACGGATTCAGCGTCTTGGCGTCCGTGATGTCGCCCGCCGAGAACATCGTTCGGTTCTGCTTGTTCTTGTTCAAGTCGAGCTTGAGCACGCTCTTCAGGTTGTGCAGCGACAAGTGCCAACGCAGCTCCTCGAGCTCGATTCCGTATGACACCTCGACGCCCGGATCGATCGCGACGTGGAAGTTCGGTTTGCCCAAACCAGAGCCAACATCCAAGAACAGGCTCGACTCGGACAGCTCGCAATGCTCTTTCATGTAGTCCACGATGCGCTGGAACGACGCCTGCGTGATCTCTCCGTAGATGGCACCACCGGCGGCATTGCCACCGAGAGCTCCAGTCTGCTTGCGGATCGCCTTGTACACTTCTGTCACCTCCAGTTCGACGAAGCGCTTCGCGACATCCTTCTCGCGAACCACGTCAAGTGGGATCGCTTTGCCCGGCGTGCCGAACGACATGCGCGCGCGCTTCTTGTTCGTGCTTAGAAAGCAGCCGGCGAGCGCCTTGACCGTGCTGGTGCCGATGCTCTTGCGTTTGCGCTTGTTCGTGTCCTGTGCTGACGAACACGTGGGCGCAGCGGAGAGCGCAGTGCTGATGACGCTGACACCGCTGCCTGGGACGCTTCCGAGGCTGCTGCGGCGCTGCTTCTTGGCATCGACTGCTGTTTGGAGGTCGATGTCGATCGCTAGTGTCGGGGACAAGCCCGCCACGACGGTGCTATTATTAAGTTCCCCTTGTCCTGCTTGTTTGCTACGCGTGGACGGTCGGCGGCGCACGGGCGTGCAGTAGGCGTCATCGCTGGGGCTGAGGAAGGAGCTGCTGCTGCTTGGCGCGGCGGCCGCCGCCTCCTGGTGTTTCTTGAGCGGGCCGGCCATCGGCATAGTCCCTCTTGCTTCCTGGTGAGGTTGACGAGAAATGGCCTCTTGCTTTGAGCTTAACGCGTACGGTAGGTTCGGAAGACAAGGAGGAGGAGCAACGCAATTTTTGGCAAGACGCTCTCTTAAGTGCGATATTTTGTTGATATTTGGACCTCTCCAGTTTCAAAAATCCAAACTAGGAGGGTCTACAATACGAGATGGGACGGTACCTGATGACTCAGATTCAAACCCAATTTTGGTTCAGGTATTTTAGGCAAATCACAAATGTACCCAAAACAACTCTGTGGGTATCCAATTTAGCTCGTTCGTTCCACCTCCGTTGTCACTCGGGTCAAATTTTCTTCAAACATGTAATTTGGTCTAGTTAGATAGTTTTTTTTCGGTATAAAGAACCCAAAGTTACAATAATACCCCAAAATAATGAAAATAGCGTTGTTGTGTTTCATGAGCTCTTCGAGGCGTGATGAGGAGCTCAAATTGAAGCTCCTCATCACGCCTCGAAGAGCTCATCAGTTGTGCATTTGCCCTGCAACGGCCACACGACGACGCCGACACCTTCCTCGCGTTCTTCGCCATCCAAATCACCACCTCCAGCCTCCAACTATGGACTTCTCCCTGCCGCTCGAAACCCACGGCGTCTCGCATAACTCCGGTGAGCAGCAACAGCAGCAGCGCCATGAAGAGCAGTCGTCGCCACTGTCGACAGCGCTGATCATCCACCCGCTGTCGCTCTACAACAGCGCTATGTCGCCCATGTACGGCCAGGAGATGTTCCTCTCCAAGCTCAACCTGCAGATGCAGGAGATGCAGCAGCTCTACCAGCAGCAGCAACAGCTCGCTCAGCAGCAGCTACAGCAACAGCAGCAAGACGTCGCTGTCGTGGAGAAGAAATCGCTGCTGGACTTCACGTGCGACGAGAATGTGCGCTCGATCCTCGGGTACCTGGACGGCGCGTCACTCTCAGCGGCGCAGCGCGTGAACCAATACTTCCGCCAGCTCAGCGGTGACGACATGTACTGGTACAACTTGTGCAAGGCCGAGTGGGCGATCTCGCCCGAGCAGCTCAAGACGCGTCCGGCGTCGTACCAGGCGCTCTACAAGTACGCGTGCAAGTCGCTCAAGCGGCTCATCCGCGACTTTTTCGAGGAGCAGTGCTTGTCATCGATGCAAAAATCGTTCCGCATCCCACGTGACGCGGCGTTGATGATCGCGCGGCGCTCGGTAAGTTATTAAATTACGAAATGTGGGTGAAGCACCCAAAATCACCCCAGGAGAGGCTCAGGGACGATGAGGACCCCAGCTTTTCATTACAAGAGACCAAGTCATCCTTTCAAAGCACTGGTTCCATCCATAATGCAAATGAACACGTGCGAATGAACTCCAGTTCTCTACATTGGCGTTCAGTGTAGCCAGCCAGTGATGCATTCTCTATTAGGTCAGACTTGGTCGATTTGACTGAACGAGCTGTCAATTTCTTCATCAGGATTGACGTGATATGTCCTGAGAGACGCTGGTGTTGAGAGCAACAGGCGTGCGATGGCTTGGAACTCGTCTTCTTGCCTCGGAAGCAGCTGCGTGGTCGCCAAAAACCGTCTTGTCAGCGACTTTTCTGGCTTTGGATGAGGAGATTTCGCCTCATTCTCGCTTTCCTCCTTTTTCGCTTCGATCGCTGGTGCTGGGACTACACTGGCCTGTACGTGGGTACTCACTAGGCTGGGCTTTGCTAATACATCTGGTGCTACTACAGACGAAGAGCTCTTTTGCGCAGGACCAGTTGATGTGTCAATGCGCTGAGAGGCTTGCTGGATGTCCTCAACTTGGGCCTTGTGCTTCGAATGGCTGGTGCTCGTCAGCTGCTGTGGGCCAGTTGTGCTCGACTTGACCGCCGTCTGAACCACCACGTAGAGCTCTTTGATGTACGTGATAATCTCATTCTCGCTCTGGAACGAATCGATCGCTGGGTGTCGCTGCTTCGTATCCCCATTTGAAGCTGCTGTCTGGTCTACGAGTGCACACAGAGCTGCATAACACGCGAACTGGACCGACTCGCCTCCCACTTTCGGGTTCAACTGGGCTTTGATCTCATTCTTGACGACTTGAAGCTGCTCTTCGAGGACCTGGAGGCGACTTTGGTACTCTCTCTACATAGGCAACAGACAAAGAAGTTCACCAATACAAATCAGTCACTCTGGCTCATCAGTCTCAAAAGCACAAGGACTCGGGAGCAAAAGCGTACATGCAGCGCCGCCTCACGCTCTTCGTATGTGGTCTTCATTTCCAGAAACACTTGCTCCAGCAGCAAGTCTTTCCGCTTCTTCGCGGCGGCTTCGGCCTTCGACCGCGGACTGCGCAGCTCCACGCGACGGCACTGGGCCGCGAACTTGAGCGTCGACAGTGTCTCCATAAGGTTCGCAACCTGGTCGTCTACTGTCGCGATCAACAGCAGGCGTCCTCTGCCCGTCGTGAGTCTTGACTGCAGCAGCTTTGTCAACTGGGAGTCTCGAAAGCGAATGTGTCGCTGCGTAGCTGATAATGACGCTGGTGATGGTGATGGTATTGAGACTGACTTATCAGATCCTCTCTTGGTCAGCATCGCAGGAACTACGGAGGGTCGCTGTTGCTGTTGCTGGTGCTTGGGCTGCGCGAGCGCGGCGATGACGCTCCCCAAGGCGCTCAGCGACTTGTTGATGAACTTTGCCTCTCGGATGCGGAGCTCCTGGCGCTTGCGCGTCGAACTCAGAAAGTGGAGTGTCCCGTCGACGCGCTCCGAGCCGGCGAGGTCCACGAACGAGATCGTGTACGCATTCTCGTCATTGTCCCCATCGTCATTGTCGTCGTCTTCCTGGCTACCTTCGCTGTCCTCCTCACTGCTATCGCTGCTGTCAACCTCATCATCATCCTCACTGCTGCTGGTACTGTTGTCGTTAGTCCTCCTGTGTCTAGTCTTCCTTCTTCTCATCCGCGTCGACCGCTTGAGAGAGATCGTGAGCAGCGTGTGGCTCCGAGACGACGTCTTGTTGCGCGCCGTGGCCGCGAGGATGCGGTTGTGCGCCGCAGTCTCGAGCAGCACGTGGACATCGTCGAGGCTCGTCACTTCGTATTCGCTCAGGCCTTCAACGTAGAACGCCTGGTTCTGTCGCTGTCGCACCTGCAAGTCGCTCGTCCCACCGCCAGGTTTCGTTCTTCGTCCGCCGTTAGTGTGGAGAGAACCATTTGACGATGACGACTTGCCGTCCACTGGGAAGACGAGCAGGTCCTGGATAGTCTCCAAGTAGATCTGGAGGTACGACATGGATACGACAAGGTAGTCCTCCCCACTCGCTTTGGTCGAGGAAACCCCTCGGTGGTTGTAACTCTTCGCGTACTCCATGATCTGTGAGATCGCGCGAGGGATGATGCCTCGCTCCACTTCGTCGTGGATGCTCGTGAGCATGCCCATGGTGTACGTCTTGCCGGTTCCCGTCTGGCCGTACGCGACGATCGTGGCGTGCGTGGGGGCTCGGAAGTGCTCGTGGGCCTGGAGCACATGGGTGATCTGCTGCTGCACGCTCTGCTCGTACACCTCCAGCTGCTTGATCCACGGAGGGAAGACGAAGTCGAACTCAAAGCGGCGCTTCGAGCCTCCAATCCCTACTGCGTGGGCATGCGCCTGGATGTAAAGACTCGGTTTGTGTCCTCGGTTGTGAGAGAATGTGCTGTGGTGGCGACCATTGTGGTGGTGATGCCGGCTGGTGCTGGAGTCGTACTCGATCACGCCACCGCCAGGATTGCTACCAGAGTCGCTGTCTGAAGAGTTGCTCGAGCCCACTTCGTCGTCGTCGTCGTCATCACGATCCCCACTGTGTGGTCGTCTTCCGAGCCACCCTCGTTGGCTCTTGTGGCGCCGCCGTCGCTTTCGAGGTCGACAGCGGATCGCCACCTGGATCAACTGGGTGTCGTCTGTCTGGCCGTCATTTTCACCGTCCTTGTCGGCTTCACTATGGGTCGATTCGCCTCGAAGTTGGTGATGGTTGTGATAGTAGTCCGATTTCTTGCGCTGCTGGGATTGGCTCGAAAGACTCGGTGGTGGTGGTGTCCGCTGGGAGTGTGAGCGGGATGTCGATGGTCTATACTGGAGCTCATCGTCGTCGTCATCGTCATTCCGCGCAGTTGAAGAGCGCGATGCCGCTGAAGACGATCGATATTTGTGTACTTTGAGCCGCAGTTTCTGTGGCATCTACGCTGCAGAAGAGAGAGAGAGAGAGAGAGAGAAGACTCGCTATGTTGTTGACTGGACTGGAAGGGATAAATACGAACAGACGCGCCGTCTACTAGCGGTGGAAATGCTTCCTGAATGCTTTGCAAGCGCCAATATAATATCCAAAACTATTTATGCTATAGGTCAAGCGCGCATATAAAGGCGGTCATCTCGTATTTATTAGTTTTCTGTTGTTTTACACAAATGCATGAGGATGATGACAATGGATGAGGAAAATAAACATACCTTGATGGGGCGTAGCATCTCAATCAAAAGAGTTGCGTAATCGCTTATGCGGACGTGAAGTCGCCCCAGTCTTCGTCATCGTCAGCCACGACGCTCGCTGCCTGGGTCTGCGCGGTCTTCGGCACAGCTTCAGTGACAGAAGAAGGCGTCAAGTCCCCTGGCGGCGGCGGGATCATCGGGATCTTGACGGGTCTGCTCGCATTGCCATCGCCGCCGCCGCCGCTGCTGCTTCTGCGCCGCTGCAGCTTCTCTGTGTTGTCGCCGTTAAGGTTGTTCAATTTTAGGTTAATGCGCATGGTCTGGCCTTCAGGCAAGCTGAACGCCTGCGACTTTTGTCCTGGCGACGGCGCTCCACTACTCGAGCCGCTCGTCGTGCCGTCAGCGCTGCTGTCGTCAAAGCTCAGACTGCTGAGCGCTGCGGCTTCGATCTGGCGCAACGCGTACTTTGCATAGTCCTGCAGCGACGCCTTGAAGTTGAACGCGCTCGCGCGCTCGGGGAAGCCGACGCCCACGTACGCGCGCCGCTTCGTCTCTTCGTCTTCGACGCGGATCATGAAGTATCGCGACGAGTCCACGCAGTCCTGCACGTACACGTCGAGTGGCAGCTCTCTGGTGATCTCGATGGGGCACTGCGCAAAGAGCGTTCGCTGCGCAGCAGCGCTCGCGCTCGCGCTCGCGCTCGAGCTAAGATCGTCGTCCGCGCTGGGCTTTGTCGGCTCAAAGAGCTTGATCCAGCACGCCTCGCCTTTCTGTAGGATCTGCAGCGAGCCCGTGAGGAACGGGTGCTCCGGGTCCCAGCTGTCGGCGCGCGGCGAGAGCGTGGTCACCTGGCCCGCGGGCACCTGGTAGAACCACACGCCGCTCTCCTGGAAGAGCGACTGCTCCAGCACGAACTCGTCCGCGGCGTGGAGCTCTTCGCTGGCCGCCATTGTCCTGCTCTTATCTGTTTGTTATTGCGCCTTCAGTCTCAAAAGCCACAGTGGAAGGAAGAACAACAGCAAGAAGATCGATCGATTGTCGGTTGCGGTAACGCTAGTACTGTCACGGGTCTTTGAATTAATGTTCCTATTTACTTTGTTCTTCCTGCACGGATTCTCACAACTCTATTGATAAATGTATGAAACAGTTGGAATCTATGGAGCGCTACGTCATTTTTAAAGAGGGTTTATTGCCTCGACACACTTTGGTGTCTTGGTGCCAAGAGACCCAAGAACTTCTTGCGCTTCATGTGTGAGCCATGAAATGCCGACCTGACGTCAAAACGGATCAATCACGCTGCTGCTGTTTTCTATCGATCTAATCAAATACATTCGGGTTTCCTTGTGTGGTGTTACGACTACTTATTATGGACGACGCTCCCTTCTTCTACGATCAAAAACCTTAGAGACTGGTGGCTACAACGGGGGGGGCTGTTGTGCTTACTCGTTGAAGAGCTCGCGGCGGATCTCGGGCGTGATCTGGTGGTGGAAGTGCTGCTTGAGCAGCGCCTTCATGGCCTCTTTCTGCGCCTTGGGGATGTCGTTCTTGTAGCGCTGCGTGAACGTGAGCAGCGACTGGTGCCAGAGCACGGGCAGCTTGCGCGCGTCGTTCGTGAACTTGAGGTAGTGCTTGCCGAGCTCCACGATCACGCGCGTCGGCAGACTGTACTTCTTGTTGAGCAGCACGCGGATGAACATGCTGTTGCCACCCGAGTACGACATGGACGCCAGCTTCATGAGCGTGGCCGCCGAGTGGATCACCGGCACCGACACCTTGGAGAGCACCGAGCCGATGATCGCCGCCTCGCGCAGTGTGCAGTCCTGGCCTTCGCACAGCGGGATGATGATGCCCTTGAAGAAAGCCTGCGGTTTATATAATGCCTTCTTCAGCGCCATGTACAGGTGGAAGTTCAGGCGCTTGTTCTCGCTGATGTCCTGGCGCACGTGCTCCAGGAGGAAGATGTTGAAGAAGCGCTGCGCCATCTTCGGGTTCAGGTTCGACGCGAACAGGCGCGTCGCCGCGCGCATCGCGTGCGGAGACCACTTGTCTGGGCTCGTGAGCCACAGGATGTCCTCCCAGTAGCTCAGGCTCGGGATCACCTTGAACGCCTTTGGCAGCTTGCCCGACGTGTATCGCTGGAGGATCTTGCCCACACCTGTGTACACCTCGACGATCTTTGGGTCGAATCGGCTCGCTGGCGCTGCTTCCTCGTCGGCGTCGCCGTTCTCGCGCTGCTCCTTCTCGAAAATCTTGTCCATAATAATGTCTGCCAGGTTGCGACGCTCCGGGGCGCCCATCATGAAGTTCGCGAGCACTTCCTCGTCGTCTTCGTCGATCTCGATCTCCTCGACGTAGCCGTCGTTGATGCGCACGAGGTCGTCTCCCTCGTACTCGTCTGTGTCCATCTCTTCGTCAGATTCCTCTTCGTCGTCGCTGCTAGCGTACGCCTGCGCGCGAGCCTGGGCCGCAGCGCGCGCAGAGGTCGCTTGCTGCTGTGGCGCTTGCTGCTTCTTGGTCTCGAACGCCTGCTCTTCCGCCTGCTGCTCGCGTGCGAGCTCCAGGGTCTTGCGACTCAGACGCTCAGGCATGACGTCGCGGCGTTCGTCCTCCATGTCGTCGTCCGAGCCAGCGCCGGCACCGCGGCTCTGCTTCTTCGCGGCATTCTTCTCAAACCACGGCTTGTTGTCGAACGCGAGCTGCTTCTCGAGCGGGCTCGCGCGCTTGGGCTTTCCTGCGCGATCGGCTTTCGGCATGGTGGTAGATGTGGTAGAGAGATTTGGCTTGAGAGAGGTTGCTGGACAGCTACAGAGCGGCGGACGTGGCGCGACGAAGCTTCTTCTTGTTGCGCTGGAGCTGCTCGCTGCAATTGGTGGGCGGCGATGTTTGTCTTTCAGCCGCCACCACCACCCAACCAACACAAGTAAGTCTCCAAGGCAATCAAGCCATTCCGTAAAAAGCTCTTAATAGAGCGCCCCATCCCTTGTTTTGTCACTCTTTGCTGACCCGTAAAAAACACCCTCATAACCTTTTTACAGATACAAAATCCTTTGCTCCTCTAATTTGATGAAAGTACCAGTGTACCATTAAATTAGAAAAAATCGACTGAACTTTTTAATCAAACTAGAAGGGATTGACTATACTTCCGCGTCGATTGAAGATCGAGTCATGAAAATGCAGAAAAACTCTCAACACTTTCACGAGTTGTAGTGGAGTCGGTTCAGCACCCGTTGGAAGTAGGAGGGCGTCACAGCTGAATAGCGAGCGAGACGTCAGCATGGAGAAGCGAGAGCGCGAGCCTGCAACGGGGGACCACACGGACACGGCGTCCGTGAGTGGCAGCGACGACGGCATGGGCAGCGACTACCGAGTGCGTGATTGATCTTGTTGGTTGATGGAAGTGGCTACACAACTGTGTTATGTGGAGTGAGTTTATGCGGGTGTGCATACTGACAAGTGACACATGCGGTGGCTATGTGGCTGCTGTTAGGCGAGCGAACGCGCGTTGACGAGCGTGGAGGAGCTGCTGCGGAAAGACGCGGACGATGAGAGCCTGCGCCGCTACAAGGAGCAGCTATTGGGAGCTGCTGCCCATGGCGACCGAGGAGGTACGATTGAAGGGCTAGCGCTAGTTATTGACTAGTAGTAGTGTTGCCTATGAGCGTGGCTAACGTGCCGCTGTGCATTCCCTGCTGGGGCGATGTGCTCGCAACAGACCCGAATGATACGCGGCGCGTCGTGGTGGAGGAGTTCAAGGTCGTGTTCGAAGACGGGCGCCAGGACATCGTGTACCATCTAGACACGCTGGAGGGCATCGAGCACATGCGCACGACGCCATTCATCCTCACCGAAGGCGCGCGATACAAGTTCGCGGTGTCGTTCCGCGTGAACAAAGCCATCGTGAGCGGACTGCGCTTCCGCAACAAGGTGAAGAAGACCGTGCTCTCCAACACAGACGAGATCGTGTTGGGCTCGTACGCGCCGCGGTCGGCGCCGTACAAGTTCGTGTACCCGCGCCACGAGTGGGTCGACGCGCCGTCGGGGATGTTCTACCGCGGCAAGTACATGGCGCAGTTCCGCTTCATCGACGACGACAAGGCGGAGCACATCAAGAACTACTACACGTTTGGTGAGCTGCGATGCGTTACACAGCGCTTTCTGGCAGCGTCGTCCAAGCGTTGGTTGTCAAGGACATTTACTGACTACGCGTTCTGTTGTATGTGTGACACCATATTGCAGAGATCAAGCGAGCATAGTGCGGGGAGGTCAAGTACGTACGCGCTAGCAAAGCTGGAAACACTCCCCGTTGTTGATACGTTCGTAGCTGGCAGCCTTATGTCTAAACACACCAGTGTATACACCAAGAAATGAGTCGCACTTGCCAAGGAAGGCGCAACAAAAAAAGCATCGTGGAAATTGGGGACGTTGGTTTTCTATCCCGCTGCCTAACGATGGTTAATTTAGCTGGTTGCTAGTACTATCAGGATCGCTGCTGCGACGATCCATTAGCGGCGTCAATATCCCAGAGACGCACCGAGCCGTCCCAGGAGCCAGAGTACACGAACGAGTCGCGGAGCGCGATGCACGTCACGCCCGACATGTGCGCCTTCACCTCTTTGACGCACACGCCCGAGTGCATGTCCCACACGCGGAGACTGCCGTCCTCGCTGCCCGAGACCAGTTTCGTGAAATCGCGCTGCAGACACGTCACTTGTCCGAAATGACCGGGAAGCGTCAGCCGCGGTCCTTTTTGCACGTACCGAAGATCCCAGACGCGGACAATGCCATCCGAAGACCCGGTGCAGATGTTCGGGTCCGCTGGACCTCCTAAGCTGACACACTGCACCGGTCCGCCGTGGTCTCGAAGCGCGTGCACGTAGTTCTGTCCGCTGCGGAAGTGCGCGTCCCAGACCTTGACGATACGGTCGTTCGACGCCGTCACGAGTCGGTCGCCCGTGATCTGGATGTCGTTGATGCTCCCGCGGTGCGCCTGGATGTTGGTTTTCAGCTTGGACTCGGTCAGGTCCCAGACCTTGAGCGAGTACTCTTTGCAGCCGCTCACCAAGTAGTCGTAGAGAGCCAAGAACCGCAAGCAGCTGACTCCGGTTTTCCCGTTCCCAAGCAGCGCGACGCTGTTCTCGCGCGTGGTGTCCCAGAGCCGAATCGTGCCGTCTTCAGATCCCGAGCCGATGATCGAGCGATCGGTCGACAGCTGGCGACCCATTTCCAGACACGTGATCGCTCCTGTGTGGCCCTTCCAGACCAGACTCTTCTTCGACACGCACGCGCCGTCGACTTCGCAACCGCTGAAGTCTCCATTTGAAGAAGAAGACGGCTGGTGACTACTCGATGCTGATGAAGATGACGATGATCCATGCGAGAAGAACGAGAACAGCTGCCGTTTCTTTGGCGTTGCACGTAAGTCCCAAGCGCGCAGAGTGTGGTCGCGCGAGCCCGAGATGAGCGTGTTGCCCCGCAGCTGGACAGCTATGACCGAGTCTGTGTGTCCCTCGAGCTTCACGCGCTTCTCTGGGTATTGCGTCTCGAGGACGTTGATGCTTGAATCTGCGAGCCCGCACGCCACTCGCCGTTGATGGATGCCCATGCTCAGGACCGGCGTGCTTTGACTCGATAAGATTGTGCACGGAAACGATGCGCTGGCAGCGCGGCGCCGGGTGGAAGAGGTCAGATATGAGCTTTCCGAGTTGCTGCTGCTTGTAGCTCCGCCCAGGAGGGATTTCGATCCAGGCGAGCGTGGAGGACCGACGAACGTCGCTGTGTCATTTGTCGACATCTTTCGACGGATGACCGTGTCCAAATCGTACTGGCGCGAGACAGCGGGGCTCTCTTTCACTCCTCCACCGTTCGCTGCTGATGACGCAGACAGCATGGCTACAGGGATCTTCGGTTGCGGTGCTTTGATCACGTCTTTGGACATCTCGAGCGCGCGATGCACGTTCTCGACCAGCTGCTTCAACGTGTCGAGCAGATCCTTGCCCTTCTGGTACGTCGAGCACATGACCGACACAAACGTGTGCACTTTCGGCACGGGCACCTCGACAGTCAGCATATCATACACCAGACTGCCGATGATCGAGAAGAAGAGCTCGTCCGCGACCGAGTTCGGGTTGTTCTCGTCCGCGACAGTCGGGTCTGCCTGCACTGCAGCGTCGATCTCTCTTGTGAACGCGTGTTGCCACATGTCCAGCGATCTGCAAATCGGTCGAAGTCGCAGCGGCGTTACGAGATACTCTTTCTTGGCTGAATATTAACAAATGATATACAATGTCAAGACAGTGTTAGGGAATCAGATGAGTAGCACAGCAACTAAAGAGAGAGAGAGAGAGAGAGAGAGAGAGCGACGTACCAAAGCCGATCCCGCTGTGCTTGTCCTCCACGAAATGGTAGTACTGGAACGCCACTTGCAGCATCCCACGCGCATTCGTAAAGTCTTCGTGAATCGCACACTGGTCCATCAGTGTCGACGACAACCGCGCAAGGATCTGGAACCCCGACTCGCCGATACAGTTCCCAGACCCTTTCGGATTGTACCATGTTGAGCCGCCTGTGTTTGCGACTCCACTTGCGCTCGCGCTGTTCATCTCAACGTACTGATGGCTCGGCTGCATCAGAATGAGCACGAACAAATCTCGCGCGTACTGGTTCTTGAAGCGGATCTCACAGATCTACAACAGTTTTCAAATAGACACAATCAGCAAGAGCGTTAGCGCCAATGTATACACACATATAGAGATCATGAACATGCTCAAAACAATAGCGATATCCACGTACCCGAATATCCTCGGGCGTGATCATGTCGTCCGATGCAAACACAGACGTGAGGCACTTGTGAAGCACCTGCTCCGTGCGCTCTTCTTCGGTTGACAGACTCCGCGTGTTTGAACCGCCGCCTAACGCACCATGTTGACCACTCGAGCCGCCCATGTAGTGCAGCCCCTGGTTTTGGTTCACTTGATGCGGATCACGAAACAGCTCGGCGTTGTCCTCCAGGATGCGCGGGTCCACGCCGATCCCCTGTGCCACTTGCTTATAGTCACAGCATTGGCTCGCAGTCTTCGCACATTGGGAATCCAATTCCGCGAGGTTCAGTACGAACGGGTCCGTCACATCGGAGCTCAGCACGTCCAGCAACTCTTCGATCTGTACCCCGAGGTCTTGGGGGTTCTGTTCGACTGTGTGAACAGCTGCCACAACTGAATCGTCGTGCTCCATTGCATCTTGCGAGTTCGGAGCCGCTGTCTCAGTGCCGTTTCTTTCTTCATCCTCTGCCTCCACCACTCGAGGCATTGTGAACACTGGCGTCTGGATTCCCAGAAGATCTCGCCCGCCACTTTGCCGTCGTGCCACTGCCCTACTTTCTTTCGTTGCTGCCGAATAACTGGAAATCGACATTGGAGGCATCGACAACGGCCACTCCAGATCTTTGCCTCGCGAAAATGTCAGGTACACTGAGTGGAAGACACTCAGCTCCGACGAGCTGTGGTTCTCAAGAAAGCCCTGGAATGCCTGCGTGCAGAAGAGTCGGGTCACGAACGGCACAACCTCATTGTCGCTTGCACACGTCGATAAATACCGGCGCTTGTTAAACACGGGCAGCTTCTGGTTGACGAAGAACAAACAGTCTCGGTACCCCATCAGCATCGCAGCCAGGTAGCAGACAAACTCCACGCGCACTTGCTTCTCGATGGTTGCGTCCCAGTGGATCGAGTTGTTGCTGCTGATTCCCTCGTGCTGCGTGAGTCCGTCCTCGATAATCCGTCCTCCCCCTTCTCCCTGTTCGAACAAGTTTGGGTGGATGATCCGCTTTATTCGCTGGTACAACCCCTTCGTTAGTCTGCTCGGCAACATCGGACCTTGTGACTCTTGCAGCTGAATAGCTCCTCGGTCGATATCGACGATCACAAGATGTTCGGGACGACCATTTTCGAGTAGCTCCGGCAACCAGCTTGTGTGAACGCCGAGGATATACGGTAATGGTGCCTGCAAGTACTCTGATAGCACACGCGGTAGAATGGGCACGTACGGGTGCTGCCACCGGAACGGATAGATCAGTGCGCACAAGCCCTCTGCGAATGGACACAGGAGCGAAAACTGCGTCGAGTGGATGAGGACCCGGTACTCGCACAGAATCAGCGCCACGAGGTGGATCACGGTCTTGATGTCGAAAAGCTGGAAAATCGGCGCCAGCGAGTACACGAGCGGCTGGAACCCTTGCTGGATGTTGATGAAATTGGTCGACGGTGACTTTGTCGGCGAGAACTTGCCGACGAGAGACGGGCGCTTCGTGCTCGCCGGTCGGCTCTGACTGTTGTAGATCGACACGTTCGTCGGCAGCACCAACGAGATTGGTATGTTTGCGATCGAGAAACGCACACCAAAAACACCGCGTATCGGAATGAGAACTCGGTGGCACAAGTCGATGAGAAGCTGTTCCGCCAACAAGCATTGCTGCTGATGTTCGCGCGTCGTCTTGGAGGCGAGCCACGCGTGGGCAACGCCTAGTAGACACTCCTTGAGCTCTTCGACGAGCGGCACTCTCGTGAGAAACGCTACACAGGTCGCATGCCATTCGCTACTCTCCTTGTCTCGTCGTTTGCTGGAGCCGCTGCTTTTTGGATGATGGTACACTGTCAAACAGACCACGTAGGTCCTCGACATGCCGTCATCTCCACCGACGAGGACAAACGAAAACAGTTTGCTCCGTGGTCTGGCGGCTTGTGTGATCACCTCTGGCCCACCAGGGAAGCAGAACCACTCGATCTTTGTCGGCAGTGGGAAATGCGGTCGATCAACTGCAGGATACCGGAAGAGCAGTGAGTTTTCCTGGCATTCTGATCTCCGTCCTCCTGCGTCTTGATCAATGTCGTCGCACGTTGGACCGACGACAATCACGTAGTCGACGACGCCAGTCTTCAAAGAAATGTTGACGGGCGACTGGATGGGCGACGGCGGGATCTGGATGCGCAGCTTCGACGGAGGACCAACAGGCGACGCTAGAGAGATCTCAGCTGCAGCTGATGACGATGACGACGTGAGCAGTTGTGACCCTCCGGGCGCTCGCCGTGGCTGCAGTTGCGCCATTGAGTCGACGCGTAATCGCACTTTCCCGCTCGGGATAAAGCACAACGCTATCCGGAGAGCTGCTCGAAGCGAGAGGTACGTTTCTTTGGGTACGAGAGGGTACCATTGCTCGACTTCCTCGCCTTCTGGTAGTCGAGACAGAGGAACAGAAACTGGTACAAGAGGCAAAAAGAGAGCAGCAGCAGCGTATTGGCTAGTTTGTCAGTCAAGCGAATGGCATCCCCATAGCAAGTCACCAATTCGTTTGGTACCTTTGCCGATGAAGCCTGGACACGCATAGATGTCTTCGCGCAGCGGCAGACTCGCGTGCGGCTCGTTCTTCATCCGATCGACACAAAAGAACTTGAATTCATCGCTGGAATTGACTTGGTCGATGTAAAATTCCTGATTCGCAAACACGATTGCTCAATAGTTGCTCGCGCTCGTCTATCGTCGCAAAAATTACGAGATGCCACACAACTCACCTCATTCCAGTCTATTGTGGCAGCCCAGGGCTTCGTCGTCGTCGCTAGAATCGAGCTGCCGGCGGACTTCAGCAGCGTGCAAATCATACTTGAGCCGCATTCCGCTTTTGCCTTGTTTTGACTTTGCCGCCGAGCCGAGTAGCGCAACCACGAGCTTGTCGCTCCGTGCTCAACCGCAAGCCCCGGCAGATCTGTTACTTGCACCACTGCGCTCCATACATAAACACACACACACACACACAATAAAGACAGCAACGCGCAAAACAGCATTAGCGAGCATAACCTTGCGGTACTTTCTGCGCATTGCCACGTTGCAAACCAACAGCATGAACCAAGCCCGGTACACACGCACCTCGTATCCGCAAGGAGCCGACGACGTTGCCGTCGCTAGGCTTTGCTGTCGCTTTCACGGACGCGTACGCTACTGCTGCGGTCGCGGGCGAGAGCTCGACGTACTTTGCGTCATCGAGATCGAGCGACGCGCGCGCGTGGAGGGGCACGTTCAGAGCAGCAGATGCACCGGAGGCGGAAGCGGCGGTAGTAGCGGCAGCGGCAGTAGCAGCAGCGGCGGCGGCAGAAGACGAAGAGCACGACGATGAAGACGAGGACGCGAGCGCTGCGGAGCTCATGAGATGCGCATCTACGCGCCGCGTGCGGTCTCAGCGATCACGATGCAGCAGCAGCAGCAGAGGCGAGCGGCGCTGGAGATCTCGCCCTTTTCACTCACCTGATTCTTACGTCTGATTCCGGCGGGAAACGCACAAAAGACAACTCACTTGCTATTATTCTGTCTCGTATTGTACTTTTATGTTGCTACAATATCCGACTGAATAAGAAAACATGTTTTGTACAGTACTGTATACTCCCTAAAGCACCACACGCAACTCCCCTCCCACAACACACACACACACACACACACACAGCAGCAGCAGCAGCAGCAGCAGCAGCAATGGCGGATGAACTGAACGTCGCGACGCTCACGCTCGGCGCGGACAACGACCACGTGGACGCGGAAACCGAGCAGCTCGATGCGGTGCGCAAGAGCGTCGTGCAGGGCGACGCCGCGGCGTTCGTCGCGACGCTGAACGAGCACAAGCTGCTCGCCAACACGAAGCACAATTCGCCGCTGCTCTTCCTCATGGACTGGTTCCACACGTGGCAGCAGGAGTACGAGGCGTTCGTGCACGTGCTGGAGGCGGAAGACGAAGCCGAGCGCGCGAGCGCTGGAAGTGGAGACGAGTCGAACGTCGAGCAGGACCTCGAAGAGATGGAAGCAGAGGCAGAGATGCTGCTGGAAGGTTTTGGCCACATCGCGATCTCGCTGCTCGGCACGCTGAAGATCGCGAACCCAGACTCGGTGATCGACAAGAATGGCTGGACGCTGCTCATGCAGGCGGCGAACACGGGGCTCCGAGAGCTCGTCGACGTGCTCGTGAGCAAGGACGTGGACGTGAACTTTACGGGCAAGACGAACGATGCGACGAACCCGCTGTACCTGGCGGTCGAGTCTGAACACACGAACGAGGCGATGGTGCTGCTGAAGAACGGCGCGGTGGCATCGGCGACGAAGATCGTCAAGACCCACAAGCTGGCGTTTGGAGCTGAAGAAGAAGAAGGCGGCGAGAACGACGACGGCGACGAGCAGGAGGAAGACTGCGCGCTGTTCCAGGCGTGCCGATTCGGCCACTTGAGCGTGATCGAAGAGATGATCGCGCTGGGCGTCGACGTGAACTTTGCGCTGCCGTCGTCCGGGGACCGCGCGCTGCACGTGGCCGTGATGTTTGAGATGCAGGACGTCGTGGAGCTGCTGCTCATGAGCGAGAGCCTCGAAGTGAACGCCGTGAACGCGAGCGGCCAGACGTGTCTCTTCGGCTGCTCCAACCTGGAGCTCGCGCGCCTGCTGGTGATCAAGGGCGTCGACCCGAACGTGAAGGACGCCGAGGACGAGACCGCGTACTCGGTCGCGCACGCGCTCGGCGACGAGCAGGTCGCCAACTTCCTGAACGAATTAACAAACTAGCAGCCCATAGGAACGTTACTATTTTTTTGCTTGGGTCTGTACAAAACCTTATAGTAGATCCGATCAACCACAGTGGTGGATATTTGACCACCGCAGCAGCAGACGCCCATTGTTAAAATTGAATACAATAGCAGTGCATTTTTGCCTATCTATCGCATGGACTGCCTGGCATTAGATCAAATGTGGACAAACCAATTTCTACGAATATCACATCAGAAAATGGTCGCCACAGCGTTGAGGATGCCCCATTTCCAAGGGCTTCTGCGGCAAAACTGAAATCAATTTGTAGTGTCGATGGGGGTATGTGGTTGCATCTGAACCACTCGCTACAGCAATTCTTGCTCTCTCTCCCACACGCCATGCAATTTGTGAAGGAAAGTGTCGAGAGCCACCGAGTGCACACAGATATTCGCCTCTTGCTCCATCTATTTGACAAAAAAATCATTTGCGACTGCGGATTCCTGACGAGAGCTGCTGGAGCTGCTGCTTCTGCGAGAGGTAGTGCCGCAGCACCTCCAACTGGGTCACAAACTGCTCGTTCTCTTGCTCGAGCCGCTTCAGCTGCGTTTTCAGCGCCAGCAGCGCCGAGTTGTCTGCGAGTCTTGCGTTCTGGTCCTTGACTTCACTCGCAGTGGCTGCAGCTTCCGACTGCAGCCGAGCGAATTCGAGAGTGGACGTCTGCACACGGCTTTGGAGCTGCTGGATGAGCTCCTGGTTTTGAGAAAGCTTGGTCGCGTGCTCGTAGTATCGGCGCCGCATGCTCTTGAGCCGCTCGTTCAGACGCTTTTCGATCGTCTCTATTCGCTTTGCCTCTCCGTGCCGTGTCTGTAATACCATGGGTTCCACAATGAAGACAGAGTTGAGTATCCCCTTAGATCTAGGGCTGATACACTAAATTGTGCTACCTGCAACTCACCTTCTGTGCCTGTATGATCTCATCCCGCACGTCAGGCGCTGTCGACACGATGAGTCCGACGTTGCGCTGCATCATCTCGACCCTCGCGTGCCACGAAGACTCCTTCGGTCGGTTCTGCAAGCTCTCGGCCATGTGATCGCGCAGTTTCGGCGCTATTCGCTCTAATTCGTGTCGCCAGGCAGCCGGATCAATGCGCGAGTTGATCATTTCACACTCGTGGTCTCGATTTGAGTTTGGTGTTCCAGTAGCACCACCACCGTCAACAGCACGATTGGATCGCTCATCTTTCACCACGAGCCACTTTGCAAACATGTCGTCGTCGTCGACGTCATCACCAAGCCCCGGTGTCGAAGCTGTCGAGTCCCCCCACTCGCCAACCTCCTCGCCATTGTTATTGGTATCATCTGCGCCGATTTCCAGATTGTCCTGGGCTTCCATCTCGTCCACAGTCTCTTTAGAGTACGAAGGGGACTGGAAAATACTTCGCTTCGTTGCATGGAGTGCCTTTTCGCACAGCAAATCGAGCAACACGCAGACCTCTTCACCGGAACCGCTGGTTAGCGCCGGCGTGCTGAGTTGGGCGATACTCGCCACCTCCACGCCCGCTCGCTCTGCGCCAAGCAGCATGAGCTGCGCCACTATCACAGGCGAAGAGCGCTCGGATGGCAGCACTGCTGTCGTCGTCGTCTCTGGCTCGAAATCCACACCCAGAAGCTTCAACAACCATTTCACCAAGACACACAAATCGGCAAACCTCGTGTGCGCACTCACCTGTGGGAGTGACCGACTACTGTCAGCAGTAGCAAGGAAATGCTTGCACGAGATCCGCTTTTTCAGCGCTTTCTCGTACTGCAGCAGCTTTAACCGCTCAAAGAGCAGCTCCATGCGCACCTCCAGATGCTTCTGCTTGAGGTCCTCGGGGTTTCCGAAAACCTGCGCGTAGCCATCGCTCGTGCTTCTTTGAGAGGACGGTGGACGCGAGGAGCTGCTAGTTGAGTTCTCTTCACGACCATTGTTCTTGTGCTGCTGCTGTTGAGACGACGCCGGTCGTGAGGAGGACGGCGGGGTTTCATCAGGTGAGGGCGGCTCTTTCGCTCTTGTAGACGGCTTCTTTCTTCTGATAACTGGTACACTTGCGTTGCCTGCTGCTGTTGCTGCGATCTTTTCGTTCTCCTGCTCTGTTGGCGGCTTGCCTGCTGTTATAACTCGAACAACTGCTTGGGCCTGTATTCGCTCCTTCTTCTCCGTCAGCACTGCGCTGCTGGGTCTCGTCTGGCAAAGACTCCAGACTTCCTTCATACTCGGACGATCTGAGGCTGTGAGCGAGATCATGCGCGTGACCAATCGCCGCAGGTGATCGCTGTACACGGGCGGGACTGCTTCGTAGTCGCCCTTGTTGATTTTCTGGAAGAGACCGTAGAGGTTGAGCCCTTCGGACTTGAACGGCGACCGCAGCATCGCGAGCTCGTAGAGTATACACCCAAGCGACCACACGTCGCTCTTCCAGTCGTAGCCCTCGCCGCGAAGCACTTCGGGGGACATGTACAGTGGCGTCCCCACTTTCGAGTGCGCCTCCATTGTGTTCTCGCTGAGGTGGCGTCCGAGTCCCAGGTCGCCGACCTTTACGGCCCCTTGCAGCGTCAAGAAGATGTTCGCAGGCTTGAGGTCGCGGTGCATGATTCGGGCCTGGTGCATGTGCAGGATCGCAGCGCAGAGCTGCGCAAAGTAGCGCCAGATCGTGCGCTCGTCAAAGCGCACACCTTTCTCGTTCGCCTTGCGGATCTGTCGCTTTAGGTCTCCTGCTTCCGCCCACTCGAACGCGATGTAGAGCTCGTTGTTCGCGATGAACGCGTCGAGGTACTGGATGATGTTGGGGTGGCTCACGGATTGCACCAAGCGGACCTAGAATTACAACCGGGCAGGATTGGACAATGGATGAGTGAATGAGGCTGGCTTGTAGGCAGATACACACAGTCACGCACCTCTTTGAGCGTCTTCTCGCGCGCTTTCGCGTCCATTATGTCGAAGATCGCGATCTTCTTGAGCGCGATCGGCTGCCCGTCGCGCTTGCGCTTGCCCTTGTACACGACCGAGAACTTGCCCTTGCCGATCGGCTTGAGCACTTCGTAGTCGTCCAGCTGGCCGCCCGTGGCGAAGAGCACGCGCTGCTCCTGCGTCAGCGACTCCATTGCTCCCTCACCGACTAACGCTTGCTTGTGAGCGCGCAACAGAGCTGACAAATCGCATAGAAATGCAACAGCGGGGTGCTGTGTCGCGCGATGACCCACGCGCAGGTGCTGCTAGTAAACTCAGCGATAGATAGACGTCCCAGAGAGATGACAGCGCCGTGGGTGCTTGAGATGGCAGTAATCGACAGCAGCAGTCACAGGATCATTTCGGGCTCGACGTCCCGAAAGGACGCGAGGAGGTCCGCTGCGCTATTTCAGCCAATCAAGGTGTGCTGGGGTAATTTGAAGAGACCAGATTACTGGAGCACTTTGGAGTTCTGCTGGATGATGACCTTAGTAACAAAATCCAGCGAGAAGGTCTTTGAGTGCCGCCTGGTCCATTTGGGTCCATTTGACACGAATGATGGATCGCTTTCTCAATGCCGAATGCGTTCATCACTTTCTCCGATGCTGACCAGCGTCGATCCTGTAAACAGGTGGTGCAAGGTAATCAGACTTGGTTACGGCCAATCAATGCACGACAACGGCAAAGTTGGGAATCATCATGAAGATGATTCTCGCTGACTTGGTTGACACCGAGATTCCTGCACACAGTTTGTGAAAGGGTCAATTTCTTTTTAAGAGATGCCAAAGAGGACATAAAATGTGCTAATTTTGTATTCAAGTGTTGCATTTTTCATTTGACTGGACACGGTACTTAGTAGCTAGTCTCCCAGATGGATCTGCGGAACCACCAATGTTATGATATATTGCCAAAATAGCCGCACTAACACTCGAAATTATTGTTTCTGAGCGGAACGTCGCCTGTCACATCAGGCAAATGTGGGCTGGACCGAAAGTACCGGTACCCAAGCAAGCAAGTGAAAGCAAAGTCAGAGCAAAAAGAGAAAAGCAGGCGGAGGAGGTGCTTCAGGAGAAGAAGGAGGTCGGACGGCGGTGCGAGGACGAAGGAGCAGCACCCCGCGATTTGCAGACGCCGCCACAAGAGAGCAGCACACACAGCGCACTCATTCGCCAACAGTCGCTGCGATGGAGATCGGCAACGTGCTGCTGCGCGACGCGCAGTACGTGTGGCGCGAGCGCAAGGCACTCATCGTGAAGGACGCAGTCGTGCTGCAGCTGCTCAAGGAGTCGTCGTCGTCGTCGCGTTCGCCGTGCGAGACGTTTGCTCTCGACGGACGCTTCACGTGCGAGGCCGTCGTGGTGTCCTCGGCGCACCTGCACTCGGTGCGGCTGACCGACATTTACACAGGCAAGGAGTTCCTGTTGGACACCCGCTCGCGCGGCAAGAAGCAGGTCTGGGTCGAGATTTTCAAGAACGTGCGTCGACTGGACGTGTTCCAGCCCATCCCGTCGGCGAGAGCGTCTGCTACTACTGCTATTGCAGGTACTGTCAGCTCTGATCCCAAGGTGGACGCGAAGAACCTGCAGAAGCTGGTGCGCACGTCCAAGCTGAGCTCCGCGGCAGGAAAATTCATCCGCGGATCGGACCTCGAAGCCCTGGTCGATGACGACAAGAACGTCGAGTGGATTGGCGACCAGCTCGTGCAGACAGGTGTGTTGGAGTCGTGCTGCTGCTCGTGCGTGCAGTTCAACAACGGTGAGTACATCTACCGCGTCAACAAAGAGGTGATCGATCTGGTGGTCGCAGGCGATGCGGCGTTGCTCGTGCAAAAAGGTCACCACCACCAGTACCAGTACCATCGATCGCAGCCGTGTCTGCTGACAGAACTCTTCGAGCGCGTGACCCGCGAGTTTGCGCACTCGGATACGCTCTCAGGACTGGAGATTGTGCAAGTGTACGTGCGCAATGGCGTGTTCAACGTCCCAACAGCAATCGCGGTCGCGAACGAGATGCTCCAGAGAGGTCTGATCCAGCTGAGCGACTCCGCAGACAGCGACGAGCAGCACCACAGGTTTGTCATGGATCGCACGACCAAGTACAGTGCTGCTCAACCACTGGTTGTCGCCAATGCGGCCGTGAATGGCCAGAGTGCAGATCCAGCAGCACAAGAGAAACAGACGTTCGAGGCTCAGAGTGAGGACTTTAGGCGGTTCTTCGACGAGTACAAGCAGCTGAAGGAGCGCTACGACATGGTGTTCTACGTGTTCTGCGTGTTCTGCGTGCTCGTGCTCTTCGATGGCTGGGGGTCCGCGCTTCCCGGCTCAGTGAAGCTCACCGTCGTTGCGGGACTGCTCACGTGGCTCACTTTGGGCGACGGGTCGGCGTCGCTTCACATCAATATCCGGAAAAGTGGTCCGAATAGTGCGCTCTCAGCCGCATTCTTTTCTTCCGCTGAGCCCAGTGGACTATCCACAAACGGACTTCGATTGATGAAGCCAATGGATTCCGCGGCGTTGGACTCAAAGGAGCCCATTGTGGTGGGCGAGCACGCGCTTGCAGTGAATAGCGACGAAGAAGCACCAACGATGCTCAAGTCTACGCCACAAACCCAAAGCGAGCAGCAGCTGCTGGCGACCGCCGAGTCGAAAGCGCGAGAGGCACGCGTGCACTCGTTCCGGCTCGCGATCGCGCAGGCGGCGTCCATGCCGTACGAAGCGACCCAGGTGTACACCGATGACTATTTATTCAGCGTCATGAACGTGAAGGACCGCGCGTTCAGCTACGCCGTGACGAAGATTGCCAAGTGCCTCGAGTGGCGCGTCCAGTACGGCGTAGACGCGATCACGCTCGACGACGTCAAAGGGCAGTTGACCTCGGGCTCGATGTACTGGTATGGGTACGATTTCCAGAACCGCCCGATCCTGTGGGTCCGCGGCCGCTTGAAAGACTGGAAGAACATGTCCCAGAGGCGCGACGCCGAGATCAAGGCCCACATCTTCCTCCTTGAGACCTGCAGCCGAGAGCTCATGCCGCCAGGGTCCACAACGTACACTGTCGTCACGGACTCGTCGAAACTCGGCCCAAGCCACATGGATCTGCGGCTCATGCACGGTCTGTTGGACACCTGTGTAGCGAACTACCCGGACCGCGTGGGGATGGTGCACGCAGGACCGATGACGCGCTTCCTGACGTGGGTGATCCCGATGCTGTGGCCGTTCCTGCCGCTGCGGCTGCGCCACAAGGTGTCGTTCATGCACGACTGCGTGAAAGATCTGAGCAAGCACATGAAGACGGAGCTGATCCCGAAGCACCTGGGCGGCATGGCGGACCACGTTCTTCGCGCTACGCCCTCGAGCGACCCGAACGAAGCAATGGACGTGATGTACATGATCGAGCAGCAGAAAATTTGGATGAAGGAGATCGCCAAGTAATAAACATCATATAGCCTTTTAATATAAACCGTAACGTTAACCTGGTGTGAATGGACACTTCAAGTTGGTGTTTTAGGATCTTGGATGCTGCCACCAGCGGACTAAACCGAAGTTGGTGAATGGACCGGTCCGTTTTGGTGGGTGGACCGGCTGTTCTTTCTCATGTCCGTCCGTTTTGCTCACACCAACAGTTTGCAACAGATATTTTTGGAACCGGTCCGGAATTGAACCGTTTTGCTACGGTGAACCGAACCGGCGAGCCAGCGCAGAAAAGGAGGGGAGGAGGAGTGACCCCACTGCAAACCTGGTCATGCGACAGTGTTTTCACTGCAAATTTGTATGGACAACCGCTCCTTTTTTTATTGGCGAACACTGTCACGCGAGAACAATCTAGTATAAAATAGATGTCGCCCACCTTTTAGGTGTTGGTGGGACTGTGCTTCCTTGCCCTTCGACCGACCGCCAGACAAACAGGGAGAGCAACCGCAAAGAAAAAACACATTCCCGAAGAAGCCCCAACGCTGAAGAAGAACGAGAAAGACACCCGCCCCGCCCGCCTTCCCCTGTGTGTGAGTGCGCGCGCGTCTGAAATCAACGCCGTAGAGAACAGCTAGAGCGTCTCTGTGTGAACGAGAGAACGAGGCATCGATCGATCGAGTGTGTGTGAGAGAGAGAGACGACGACGACGCCTGAAGGACGCCGCGCAACTGCAACCTTGTCTAGGTGTTGCATTCTGCCTCCCCCCTCTTTCCTTTCCCTTCCGTTTCAATCCTCACCGCCCCCGCCGCGCCGTCATTTACGCCGCTGTGAGGTCATTCGACACGGCGCGAACGCACGAACGTTGATTGGCATTCTTCTTTAGAGTCCATTTCATCCTTTCTCCTCCGATTGTGATCCTGCCTCGCAAGCAACAGCATCAGCGTATCAACCCACATCGACTCGCAGTCCGCAGCGCTTGGATTAGGGAGGAGAAGAACAGCCGCGCTGCTCAAGTCGCTTGCGCTCGCTCGTTCGTCGTAGTATTTCTGCCAAAGCGCCTCTGTGGATCTCGCTGTTGGACAGCTCAGTTTCGCTGCTTGACACAAGGAAGAAAAAGCAGAAAAAGGTGAAGATCTTTCTCTGATTTATATGTATGATAGCATCCCATCATCCACATACACATACGCACAGCACATACATGGCATCATTAGTAGCAAAGCAAAAGCAGAAGAGGCGGTGTCGTAGCTGGTCAACTTGTACATTACGTGCATGTGTACCCATTTCGCCATCATGTGGGTGACTCAAGTGTGCCAAGGTCAGAAGCCTGCTGGCTAAACCTGTGTGACGACAGCGTCCGTGCCTCCCGCCGTAGAGATGCTTTTGCTGAGTTGCTGGTGCTGATTTGGAAGTGCAGTGTGTGTGTGTATTGGATGGCTGTGTCTCTATGTATCTATTGCATTCATATTGGGAGATCCATCAACTGACATGTGTACTGTGTGTTGTTCGTGCTTGTTTGCAGATCACAAATGAACATGAACCTCCAGATGAGCCATTCCGATCCCTTCTCAAGGCTGCTTGAAGTGCCAGGACAAGTCGGACAAGTGCCACCCCAGTTTGCCTATCCAGTTTCGTCCATGTCCATGAACAGCAACGCAGTGAACCTGATGAACCCAAGCGCCACAATCATCAACAACAATGGAAGCTCTGCCAAAAGCGTCGATGCGTCTGTGAAGCCAGACACCACTGTCAGCAACAAGCACCCGGCAAGTCTACGTGCATCTCCCTGTTGGTAGCCGACTGAGCCTAGTCGTGCATGAATGTCCTCAGAACTAATCGCTTTGTGTTGTTTCTGCCTGCGTCTTCCACAGGTGGCCAATGTGTTGAAGAACTTTGCTTGGAGACCTACAGCTGACGAAGTCCAAGCATCAAACACGACCGAAGCGGCTCTACTCCGACTGATTGATACCAAGCTCTGCATTTCCTCAATGTCACACATTGTCACCTTTCTGAATCTTCTGCAGAAGGCAAAGACAGAACCAGAACGAGCTCTGGTTCTCGTGATTCTCCGTGGAACAGCGCTGTCAGAGAATGCCAAGCTGTCCAAGGCGTGCATCAGCGCGTACGAGAAATGTGGTGGTTTGAAGCTCGCGAAACGATGGCTTGAAGAAGCAGTCGAGTGGAGTCACACGGATCTACTTGTGCTCTTGCTGGAAGTGCTGAAGACGCTGCCGTTGCAGCTGACAGGTATCACTGAAGCTAGAATTAATGAGCCTATCGTTAACTTGCGCAAAAACGCACGAGAAGAGAAAGTCAAGCGTACCGCGCAAGACCTGTTGAAATACTGGAGAAGCAAGTTCACGGAGAAAGCCAAGCCTCAAGCTCCCGCCCCTGCTGCTGCTACTGCAATTGCTCCATCTGAGTTGACGGCAAAACCCGCTGGATCCACAACCAGCAGCACAACGGAGAAACCTGCACCTGCCAGCTCGACCACTCCAGCCGCATCATCGTCGACCCCTGCAAAGCCTACCGACGGATCACCAAGCAAAACCAAGCCTGTCAAGAAAAGAACGATCAAGCGCTTGGAACGACTTCCGTACGGCGGTGGAACTGCAGTTTCCAAGTCGACTGATCTAATTGGTAATTTAATGCAACGCAAGTCTGCTAAGGATGCCGCCGCGGCTGCAAAGCCCAAGAACGACAGCCTTATGCAGAAATTGTCGTCGAAAGAGAGTAGTAGTGAGAGTAAATCGTCTTCCAGCAAGAGTGTCTCTCCACCTCCTGCTGAAGCCAAGGAAGAAGCATTCACCATGGAATTGCCAACCATTCAGAGTTTCAATGCTGTGGTGAGCACTGCAACGAAGAAGATCCGATGGGCTGATGAAGATGGCAAGGAGCTCGTCAAGGTGAAGTTTATCGAGTCGTGGCGAGATCTGATCATGCACGACCCGAACCAGAATGAAGAAAGCTTCCGAGATGCAAAGCTGCGTGAACATGCCAACGAACGCAATGCGATGAAGTCGCACAAAGAGTCGGAGAAATTCGCTGTTGCCATTGCCCACGAATGGTCAGCGCCTGCCCTCGTCAAGCTTCCAGAACCTCTTGAGAAGCGCCGCCATCCTGTCCTGACCGACGAAGTCGCAATCCAACGAGCACGCACTCGCCGCGAAATGGAGTACCTCGTCTTGGACGGCGAGATCCCTCCAACTTCGCCGAAAGAGTGGATTCCAAGTGGCAACGACCTCCAGCGCGGCCCTCCAATCGAGATTCCTTTGTCTGACGTAAGTGCACAACACACATCAGTGAAACCTCTTCAACCTGGACAACTACGACTTGCAAACTCATCTCTAACATGTTGCATTGTTTGTTCTTTGATTCTGTGTGTTATCAGGTTGGCGCTCCTGCAACTGAACTACCGCAACCGGTGCCATATGTGAATGAGAGTCAACAATTCTATGAAGCGGAGTCGGAAGAGGACAGAGCACTGAGGGAGGCATTAGGGCCACTCAAGAAGAGTACGATCGCATTGCTCTTAGAGAACGAAGACATCTTGCCCCAGGTATACGACGAAGCACAGCGCAACGGCAACCGGATCCCTGACGGCCGAGTGGTTGAGATTCTGGAGCAGCGCAGACATCAACACCACCAGCAACGCTATGGCCCTCCTCAACCAAGTGGTGGTGGAGCCCCTTACAACGGTTATGGAGGTGGTGGTGGACCGAACTACCCGCCTGCTCAGCAATCTAACAACGACTACAACAGACCGCCTCCGCAATCTGCTCCTTCTCATCATCAATACCAGCAGCAGCCGCACATGGCTGCTAAGCGAAAAGCCCCTGGAGGAGGAGGCATCCTTTCCGATGCGCCTCCTGCGAAGCGCTTGATGAAGCGAGGCAGGCTGCCGTGCATGTACTTCACGATGCCACAAGGCTGCAAGCACGGCAACGCGTGTGGTTATATCCATGACTACTCAGCGGTCGGTGCGCCGCCTGGTGGGAACGATGATTATAATTATAATGGACCGAATGGCGGTGGTGGAGGTGGACGCTTCGGTCACGGGCATCACTCCATGGGGATGCGCGGAGGAGGCGGCGGCATGCGCCACCACCACATGCGCGGTGGAAGATGATGAAGACGGATGATGACGCCTATTCAGGTTACGAAGGCACGTCGAGAGAGCCAACCATCCAGCTCGTGCTCGGAGCAAGCAGTTGAGATCGAACCGTCCAAGTTGAGTGCTCGCTCTCTGCCAGCTAGCCTTTGGGCTCTCGCGTTTGATGCCATTGGAAGCGCTCCAATGGCGAGAACAGCAAGAAGAGACTCAAGAACAGTACAAGCCATTTGTGAGCAACCGAACGAGCCATCCAGTCTCTGACAATTTCGAACAAGTTGGCTGTCTCTCGAACCCCCCTCGTCGACGCAATCGACCGAGTTCGCCAATCGACCGAGTTCGCCAATCGACCGAGTTCGCCAATCGACCGAGTTCGCCAATCGACCGAGTTCGCCAATCGACGCTACCAACCAGCCAGGTAGTCTACTATAGTTACGAGAAAGATCCAACTCACAAACAAGCCCCAAACGATCTTTAATCTTTAGGAGGAGAGCAGCTTGCTTGTTGCTGCTCGTATCTATCTTGCGTGTCAAATTTGCATAAAATTCAAAATCTCATTTGCTTTATCACATCCGCGTCATTGCATTGTCATCCCTACATATCACTCGCTCAAGTCTCTAGCCATCTACTCTAAGAAATCTCGCAGACACGCAGCCACTTGGTGATGCTGGCCCAGCAGCGCCAGGTCGAGAGCAGTCGAGAACGGAGGCGCGGCCAGCGCAAGCCGCGGGTCTGCGCCGCCGAACGAAAGCAAAAGCGAACAGCACTCGTGGTGACCGAGCGCCGCCGCGAGAAGCAACGCAGTGTGCCCGTCTCGGCTTCGCTGGTTCACGAGCGACACACTCATTGCGTCTTGGACTCTGATTGCTCTGGGGTGTCCGTTGGCTTTGGCAGGAGGTGTCAGCTGGCGCTGCTGTTACTGCTTGTGGCGGTCATGCAGGAGCAGGATCTCAAGAGTTGAAGCGCTGTTGGAGGCAGCAGCGAGGTGCAGCACGGTGAGGCCCTCCGGGTCGCTCACGTACATATCGACGCCATGACTACACATACGCACACAAGCACATTGCCGCGTCCAAGCCCTCAATACGAACCGTGCTTGGCATGTAACTCTCTCATTTATATTATCCCAATGGCAATGACGAACTCAGGTCGCACGTACTCTAAGAGGAACGTGACGGCACGCGACGCGCCCCACGCAGCTGCGATCTGCAGCGCTGTGCGCTCGTATAGCGGATGGACGCGGTTGAGAAGCGTTGGGTCCGCTTTCAGGAGCTCGTTCAGTTGTCGCTCGTCGTCTGCTGTTGCGCTCTCGAACCACGCGTCCATACCCGCAGTGTAAGGTGTCGAATGGCCCACAGTCGAAATCTATCGAGCCAGTCACGACGCTTCGGTCGGTGAAAGATATCTCCCTTTAAATTTAGGTATTTGATCAATATTGATTGTTCAGATACATAATCTTTTAAAATGTCTACACTTTACAGATTAATTATAATATGAAGGGTATCTATTGTAAAGAGTGTTCCAAAGTCAGTGGCTGAACGGGTGTCAAGTCTTGAAACGTCACGATCTTTTCAAAGGACGGATAATGATGATCCATCCACTTCCCATCAAAAAGATGTGCTGCATCCAACAGCTCAACTTCGCATTCGCGGATAAGAACGAACGTGACGGGCGTTCTTCGCCTCGTAATCTAAAGTCCCATGACATCCTGTGTGGTCTGCATTACGTCCGCAGCGCGACTGGGGTTTCTTCTGCTGCTGCTCGCTGCAACTGTTGTCGTCCCCATATCGTGCATTCGGCTACGAGATCCAGCACCAATTGTTCACAGAACGCATCAACCAGTTGAGCTGCAGAGATACGTCGCGTACGCTGGTCCGTTCGATCTCCACCAGGGCCAAATCACTCGATCGCTGCACATGATGCAAGGCATCCCCAACTGTAATACCGCGTCACCATTGAGTATACCTGAACTGCTCGCAATCTACCGCGTGCAAGTGGATCTTGTGACGATGGAGAATGTAAACCAGAGTACGGCTCGTGTTGTTCCCCATGAAGACGCGTATTTGCGCCGTCAGGTCCTGAGCCGCCCACTTGGAAGACGTGACAACCGCGACACAGCGCCTGGGAAGCAGAGTCAGCAAGAGATCCTCTACCAGTCGGCGTTTAACCCTGGTTTGCTGGCGTCGCGTCAATCGATACTGATCACTGGCGGCGCAGAGTCGCTTGCAACCCCGTACATGTTCCCGTATCCGTACGCGTTTGCGGCGACTGGGGCAGTCAGTGAGTTGGACGACATGCTTGCGTTCGAAGGCCAGTGGGTCGTCGAAGCGCATGTCATCAATACCAAGAGCATGTCGTCAAGTACACAAGCTCTCTGCGCGGACTGCCCGTGCACGTTAGAAGACCGGAAGGCAAATTCGATGATCAACGGTGAAGCGGTGCTCGAAGGGATGTGCAACAGCCAACTCGAGCGCGAGAACAACACTGCGTGCGCGTTCGAGACGTACCTTGGTGGACTACACTGCTGCGTTGAGGGAGAGTTCTGCCTGGAGCGAGATTCTTTGACGATCCAGCCAGAGAAAGACGCAGCCAACAGCTCAACCATCGAGTCGTCATTGGAAGAAAATCCTGCTGCGGAAAGCTCAGTCGCGACAGCTTCTGCTGCTGCTCCGATCAGCTCGTTCTATCTTCAGTACACGATCGAGTACGCTTTAGCTGTGGATGCAAACCGGTGGCTGTATGTCGCCACTTGCTGCGATGCAACCAGGGATCTGGAGAAAGCTGGGAACCTGGAATACGATGTGCCAGCTTGTCAAGGTGCTGGAGGTGCTGGAAATGAGACGGAGTGCGTTCATACCCTCACGACGTATCAGCGAGTTGACTCAGGCGACATGGGCAATCCAGTGTGGGATCCGAAGCGAAACAAAATCATTCCAAAGCATCTCAAAGCGGGGAAGAGCAACAGTACAACGCCGCTGTCACCATCGAAGCTGAATGTCGATCTAGATCCCGATAGAGAAGTGGATCTCGTCTTTGCAGTCGCGCATCAGCACCGCGGCGGTCTTGGTATCCGCATTTACCGAAATGATTCGAACGAGCTGCTCTGTGCCTCGCTGCCTCAATACGACACCTCACCAGATACTGGAGACAGCGGACATCCAAGGCTCATTGGGATGCAAGCGTGCGTGTTTGACCCTCCCCTGAGGCTTTGCGCTTCGGATATTCTCCGCATTGAAGCGCTGTACAACAGCTCCGAGGCGCACATCGGCGTCCAGAGCTTGATGTACCTGGCGATCCACGACGTGAACAAGAAAGACCGCGAGCAGCACCATAATTTGATTGACGACGCAGAATTGGACCCGGAGCGCAAGTTTCGCAGTGCAGAGGCAGACGTTCTGGGCGATCTGTACCAGCTGCTCGTGCTCGCGGGCTTTGTGGCGTCGACGCTGGCGGGATGCGGGCTCTTGATCGTCGCGCTGAAGCAGCAGCAGACGCGGGAGCTGGCGAAGATCATCAACCACAGCAGCTCTTCCGGAATGATGAGGAGGTACTCGACCACGGAGACGAGCAGAAGCAGCAGCAGCAGTGACACAGACGCACCAGATTCTCCTCTTGCGGTTAGCAGTCCGTGCTGACACTTCGAGCGGTTGGAGTGGATGGTCGCTGCTGCGTCAGTTCGTGGCATCCTCATACGCATGTTGCGAACGGACGATGTCAGAATGTACAAAATGGTTCGCGGATGATCGCCATTCTCCCAATAGTTTTTCATTGTCGTCTTCCGGCACAACACTCAAAGTTAGATTATCATATTTCTTAATGTGTGATCTGAAGAGGAAAAGTTAGGGTAGAATCTTATCTTGGCTTACATATAATCTATTCCTGAAAAAGAAAACGACGCCAGATCTTTGCTTTCTCCAGTCAGAATACCAGTGATGGTTAGAGAAAGAATCCAATCGGTTTAAAGAGGGAAAGCGGCGCGATTGTTGAAGCCAGAGCCACAACATGTTCCGCACCACCCTTCAATTCCGCATTCTCTCTGCGCCATTTCCGAATATCCTCCGGCAGAGAGAAGCGCATCAAACCAAGCAGCCAGAAGCCGAGCGATGGAGGAAGCCACGCGGCGCGTCGAGCGGCACGCGCTCTACGTGATCAACGAGGTCTCGGCGTCCGTGGGGTCCTCAATCGCGACCATGGACGCTGCAGTTGCCAGCCTCGTGCCGGGGCTCATCCCACAGCAGCGCCACTACCTGGTTGGCGGTATTGCAGTCTTCACGGCACTTGTTGGCACGATCACTGTGCTCTTTGTGTGGATTGCGTCGCGACAAGTGCGGCCGCGGAAGCTGCCACCGCCGTCCAAGCATCCGCAGCTGCCGACGTCGCCGATGTCAAAGCGCAAGCGCCACTCGCGGTCGTTCACGGATCTGGAAGCACTCGAGAGAGATCGAATGGAAGAGAATGCGATTCTTGACAAGCAAGATCGCTTTGTGTTCCCGCTCAGCTTGCGACAGAAGTGCAGACCCGACGACTTGAAGCTGATTTACGATACGCTGTCAAAGGTACGAAGCAAAGCGATTGCATTTGATGTTCTTCGTGATGTGTATGTGATCGTGACAGTGTTTGGTTTCTTTTTGCTTTTGACGCAGGTGTTTTCGTTCCTAAGAGGCGAATTTGTCGAGCCATTGACACAGTACGTTGCGTGGTATTGCTGATGCGTGGTAAAGTGTGGATATCAAATGCACTAACCCTTACCTTCTCTTGCAGAGACTTGCAGATTCTGAAGTTTTCGAAAGGAGACGAGATCTTCGCGAAGGGGACGCACGACGGATCGATTTTGCTTGTCGTTGCGGGAGAAGCGTCGTTGACAATTCACGGAGAGAACAGCGATCAGCAATTCAAGAAAGCCGTCGGAAGAGGGGACACTTTGCTGTCCTCGCTGTCGCTTCTTGTTGCGCTGGTTAATGAAGCACAGAGTGGCGAATGCTCGAATCATCTCGAAAAAGTGTGCGGCAATCTATCTGCAGCTGCCGAGCAAGATGGGACGATGGTCTTCCAGATCCCGACTCGAACGATTGAGAAAGTGATTCAGGGGTACCCCGAAAGCTTCTTTCGGCTGGCGCAAGCTGCTTTCAGTCAAGCGGAGAAGATCACGGCAAAATCCTTGATCCACCACTTTGGGTTGTATACCAAGATCATCACCCCTGCAGCGCTTCTCCAACCACACTTGTTCAGAGAAGACAGCCTCGATGCGAATTTCGGGTCAAAAGAGCGATGTGTGAGCAGTGTCGCTGAGTCGATCGGTTTGTACGACCTAGAGTTGCGGTCGTCGTTAGCCGACTGTGTGAAGATCATTACTCGGCAAGCAAATCAAACCATCGATGGTGCAAATGCAAGTGCGTCTGCGTCTGGGGTGTATATCATCGTCGAAGGATCGGCTACAGTGCAAGTCCAGACCCAGAACAACAACTTTGTCGACATGTACACGGTGACGAGAGGGTGCGAAGTCGGTATGGCGTCGTGCTTCGTGGGCAATCACGCGGTCACGCGAGCAATTTGCAAGGAAGAGACCCGCTTGATCTGGATTCCAGACGCTCTCTTCTCCAGTCTGCTCAAGGAAAACTCAGTTGCGGTCAGCTGCGCGCGGCATTTGATCGACCAGTATCCAGAGCTGGTGTGCGTCGCAGACAGCTCGTTTGACTGGGTCCATCTCCACGGAGGTGAAAGCCTGTTCAATCGAGGGGATCTGTGTGACTCGGTGTTTACTGTCATCAGTGGAAGACTCCGAGCTGTGCAAGCGCATTATCACAGAGGCAAGGAGATTGAGACCACAAGTGAGCTGGTGCGCGGAGCGACGTTGGGTGCGATGGATATGCTGGCAGCGGGTCGAAGTAACTCGTCGGTGTTTGCAATTCGCGACTCTCAGATATCTCAAATGTCGCGGAACGTGTTCGACTACATCGTGAGCAAGTTCCCGACAGTGCTTGTGCATTTCACGACCAATCTTGCTCAGCATTTAACGACACGGCGATTTGATGTTGGAAGCGTGGACTCCGGGGGTGTTCAAGAGCGGAGCAACTATTTGCTCTCGCTGAGCTCAGCTCCAGATGCCTCGCGTGAACACCAGCCTGCGCAATCGTTGCCGCTCGGAACCATTGCAGTCCTCTCTCTGACAAAGATGACGAAGATTGAAACCTTCTGCTCCCACCTTCTTCAATCATTGAAGACAATCGCAACAACAGACGTGGTGTCGTCGCAGAAAGCGGGCATGTTCTTAGGCGATCAGTGGATTGCAAACTCACGCGTCGCCAGGGCAAACCTCAGTACCTGGCTCGGCGACATTGAGAGCTCGAACGACTTGGTGATTTACGAAGCAGACGCCCAGTTGACTCCGTGGACGAAGCTGTGTATCAGGCAGGCAGATCATATTCTTCTACTTTGCTCGGACGCCCATCCTCAGCACGCTTTCCTGAATGAAATTGCGAATACTCTTCAAGCAGCGTGGGAGAAAAAGAGCGCTTCAATCAGTGTCGTTCGAATCCGCAAGGAAAACTGGACGTTGTCTGCCATTGAGGAGGCAGCCAAATTGGCGGCGTCTGATGCATCGAAGACGAATGTGCTGAAGAAAAAGTTGCGGCTTTTCAAAAACAGCGAGATTCTTCCCCGGTTCTTACTCCCGATGGAAAAATACGAGTGGATCAGCAGCTTCCACAACGTACAGTTCCCATTTGAAGAGCACCAGCCTGACTTTCTGCGCTTGTGCCGTCGCGTTACCGGGAACGCTGTTGGTGTTGTGCTTGGCGGCGGAGGCGCTCGAGGATTGGCTCACATCGGCGTGTTGCGAGCACTTGAAGAGTGCGGTATTCACGTTGACGTCGTTGGCGGAACAAGCATTGGAGCATTCATCGGCGCGGTGTACGCTCTCCACCCTCACGATCTGTCGCTGGTCGAATCAAAAATCTACTCTCTCTCGCTTGCGTTGAGCAGCATCATGGAGAAGCTGCGAGATCTGACGCTACCCATTTCGTCGTTCTTCAACGGTGGCCGATTCAATCGGAGCGTTCGAGAGCATTTCTATGATTTGGCGATCGAAGATTTGATGCTGAACTACTTCTGCGTCTCAACCGACATCGCCAAATCTCGCATGAACGTGCACCACAGCGGTCATGTGTGGAAATCCGTCCGTGCGTCCATGACTCTCCAAGGATATCTGCCTCCAATTTCAGAGGAAGGATCGTTGCTCGTGGATGGTGGGTACATGAACAATCTCCCGGCGGATGTGATGAAAGAGGAAGGCGGGATCAAGTACATCGTCGCTGTGGATGTCGGCAGTGAGCCTCGACGCGAATATTTCAACTATGGAAGCTCGTTGTCAGGTTGGTGGCTGCTCTGGAACAAAATCAACCCATTCGCGAAGACGGTCATTGTGCCATCGATGGGTGATGTTTCTGCAGCACTTGCTTACGTGTCGTCCGAGCAACACAAGGATCGTATGAAAGCGGAGTGCATCGACCTCTATCTTCGCCCTCCAGTGAACGATTATGGTACGCTGCAGTTCGACAAGATGGAGGAGATCATCAATGTCGGATACAAGTACGCGCTTCCACGAATTCGGGCTTGGGCAAAGCAAGTGCTGATGAACGAGCCGGAAGCCGACATCACTGAGCCATCAGCCAAAGCACCAAGAAGAGAGGGGATCGTCAAAGCAAAAGCATAGGTAAATTAAACGAGCTATAATAATTTATGCGCGCTAGTCCTCCAGAATCAGCGGGAAGATCTCAACGCTTCTCGACTTGACCATGTGAGTCATGTTGTCCTTTGCTGTCCGAAGGAAGAGTCTGCTGATGAAAGGATGCTGCGCAGATAGCTGGACGAACTCGTGCTCATCCACTTGCCATTCGCCTTGAGCTTCCGGACGATCAACTGCGTCCGAATCGTCGTCTTCCTGCGGGTTTTGGTGCTGCTCATCGACGTACTTGAAAAAGATTGTGCTGAGCGGCTCTGGACACTTCAATTTCGCGAAGGCGCACTCAAAGTTCTTTCGAGTCAGCTTGCCGGAGTACGCGCCAACAGCGTCTTCGTCGACTACCTTGTGCAGCGCCGTAAAGATGATCTTCGCAATGGATGCGTCGTTATCACGCACAGCCTGGACACCTCCACAGAAGTCTTGCGCGTCGATGAAGCCATCGTGGTCTTGATCCAAAAAGCTGACAAAGATCTTCTCATCAATAAACGGCGAGAGACCAAATCCTTTTGCCATGATGTGCGCTTTCTCCAACGGAATGCGGTCTCTGCCCTCCGGAGACAGCTGGCGAATCATGGTATCGATCGTCTTGGTGTCGACCAGGGTCTTGTAGTCCGCTTCGTTCGACTCATAGAGCATGCTGCCCATGAACGAGCCCATGTTTTCCGATTTGCGGTCGAAGTTGAAGCTCTGAAGACGCACCATCGTCTTCCCCAGCTCCCTGTCGCTGCCGACTTCATTCAGCCAAGGGTGCTTTAAGACTTCATTGACCGTGATGCGGTCATCCGCGCGCACTTCAAGCATACGCGCGACCAGTTCCTTTGCAGAGCTAGGGATGTGAGCCCAATCTGCGCGGTTGAACTGGAAGTCACCACGAGCGATCTTGAGCAAAATCTCAACCTCGCTGTCGCCCTGGAATGGAGGGTACCCAACAAGCAGAATGAACAAGATCACGCCGGCGCTGAAGACGTCCGCGGCAGCGGTGTAGTTGTGCGAGCTGATCACTTCTGGCGCGATGTACCCCACTGTGCCAGCCATGCTCGTGGCGCGATCGAGCGGGTTCTTTTTGCCATTCACCATCCGCGCGAGGCCAAAGTCGGTCAGCACAATCTTGGCGTCCTTCTCCTTGGATGAGAACAGGATGTTTTCTGGCTTGATGTCGAGGTGCAGGATGTTGTACTTGTGGAGTGCCTGGAGTGCGGACATCAGTTGCTTCATGATACGCGCGGCGTCGGCTTCACTGTAGCAGCCGCGCTTCACGATACTATCGTAGAGCTCTCCGCCCTCGCAGAGCTCGAGGATGATGTGGATTTTGTCTTGCTCTTCGTACACCTTGTGGATCTTGACAAGGTTCGGGTGCTTGATGTTGTTGGTGATGTTGCGCAGGATTTCCACTTCCGCGACAACGGCCTCGCGGTTCTTGAACTTGGCGATGTCAACGCTCTTGACCGCAAACTTGTTCCCGTTGCGCTTGTCCCTGATCATGTTAACGACGCCGTTGCCACCGACACCGAGCAGGTCGCCCAACTCGTAGTGCTGGAGCCAGTGAAGGATGTCGATGCAGTCTGTGAGCGCTTGGCACCACTTCATCTTGGTCTTTGAGTCGCTTGCGCGGAGCACCCACGGCTTCTCATCAAGAGAAGGGGTGATGGAGAAGCTGCGTCCGTCAATGTCTTCGAGGAAGGCGTCGGCGGTGATGGGAGCTCTCTTGCGCGCTTTCTTGGCGCCGCGACCGTGGTGGTCGTCGGAGATTTCGTAGTACGACAGCATGCGGCTGTTGAGCTCCACGTAGCGCGTCTTCCACTTCTTGCGCCAGCGGAAGCCCTGCTTCTCAAGCTCGCCTGCGAGCATCGGGGCTTTCACCCAGAGCTCCATGCCGCCATGACGTTCTGTGATTGTGTGTGGAACCGCCACCGGACGTGGCGAGCTGTTGCTGGAGGAAGCCGAGCCCGCGGACTTGATGGGCATCTTGCAGCTCGACTGGGACGACGACAAGGACGGCGCGAGCGTTCGCTTCATGTGCTTGATGAGCGACGCGCACCTTGTCGTTGCTGCTGCTGGCGTCGATGGACACGACGACGGTGAGACTGGGAATGCGCTCGCAAAGGATTCCCGCGGGAACGAAGGGAGGCTGCTGCGCGAGAACGTAGTTGTGCTGTTCGGGTTGCACTTGCGGACTGTGACACGGACACGCGAGTTGGGATCTGAGAAGCGGCCAAACAGTCCTTTCGATCGCTGCTGCTGCTTCAAACTCAGGTTCGGCTGCTCAATTGCCAGTCCCAGATTGGTCATCGTAAACCAAACAATAATCGTGAGCGTTAACAGTGATGGTGATTATGCGAGGAGAGGCCGTCACGATGGCGATCACGCGAGTGTGAGTGGGTGATGATGAATGGTGCAGCGCGCAAATCGAGAAATGCCGTGCCCCAACGCTCGTTAAAGCTCGCTCGCTTGCCATCATGGGTCCAGTCCACCCAGCAGCGAAGAGATCAAGAAGAGATCAAGCAAGACGAGGTTGTCCGTTGGTCCATCGTCCACTGGACAACCAAATCAACTCAAATCACCCACACACGTTACGATCCGCCTGTTCAAATCAACCCTACGCACCTGGTTTCAAATTTGTTGCTTGGCGGTCGCGTGTGGTGCCGGCCGTTTTGTCTTCTTTCTTCTCCTCTCCTTCGAAAGGCGTGATTTGAGAACTGAGTTGCTTTTCCAGTGGCTGGATGTGGAGCTTTTCGTGTGTTGTGCTGCTGCGTGCGCGTGTGTTTGTTTCTCTGCGACGCTCGGAGGAGAGGAGATGGAGGATGGCCAGCGAGCCAGCGGCGATGTCAGCTCTTCGCGCTCAGCGACTCGAGGCAGAAAAAAGAGCCGCTCGATGATGAAAGCATAAGCAGAGCGCTTGGATGACGCCAAGCGGTCACTGCCACCATCACCTCTACGGTACGGAGGTTACGGTATGGAGGTCGACGCGTCAACACGACCCGATTTTACTGATTTGGGTGCTTTTCAGCCAATCAGAGTGCAGAAATGTGAAAAGCTAAAAAAGAGCTGCTCACAGCGAGATTCACTCTTGAACGAGTACCGTGGATCCCGGAAAGTGGCACACGCTGATCTCGCCACATGTTTGTCGGGCTGTTGAACTGCTGTGCTGTTATCGTTGATGATATGAGTTGGAAATGATTTCTTGGAGCCCTGCTGGCTGATGGTGAGAGAGGTGGATTTTTCGCCAAGGTTGCAAGTGTGCTGCTTGAAGATGGCTGACTTTCTGAATGGTCAAGCTGAGCGAGTGTTTGCCATGGGTACACGCCATTTCCGTCCGCTTGAAACCATCATTCGCATATGCACAAAGCTCTCAGGCGAACCGTTGAGCTCTTGTACAGATACTTCACGCAGCGCTCATTTGTGTTCACCATGCTTTTGGAATTGTGGTCAGCAACAAAGGTAGAATTTTGCGTGGTTTCAAAATTCCATTGGAGCTCGAGAATGAAAAGAAGTAGTTTCAATATAATCACACAGTGACTCGAATCTCTCGTTCTTCAGCACATTTGCCGCAATGCCTCCAAGCCACGTGGTGGTTGAGAGTGTGGGCTCACATGGTCGGGCTCGGCACAAAGAAAACAAGTCAGACTGATTCAGGATCTAGTGGACGAGCATTATTGACGCAAATCATCAAGTGCAATGATTTTGTGGCGAGTATAAAGCACTAATTCCAATCCAGACCATCGGATTTCTTTCTTTCTGAGTGGGTCAAAGGACTTTGTAATTGCTCGGAGTCTGTCGTCGTTGCATTGCTGCATCTGCAAGTTGCACACACACACAAGAGAAAATTTTGCAGCTGATTTGGGTGAAAGATCTGGTTGGGCTCCTGTGAATCCTATCAGTCCAGAGCCAATTTCTAGGAACCCATCCATGAAACTTCCTCTCTTTGTGTGCGTGTGTGTGTGTGCGGATTTCGTGCTCCTTCGAGCGCATTCACTCGAATTCAAGCGTTTGCGGCCAAATGCCAGGGCAGGAAGAACAATTTCTTCTTCTAAAGAGCCTCAAAGTGAGAAGGGATTGTGGTCGCCATTCATTTCCTACCCATCAAGAAAAATGTGTGACGATTGTGCCTTTGCTCAAGTGCCAGCATCAACTGCCCGAATGTTTATCCGTTTTCAACTTGGCGCGATAAATGCGTCAACAGCTTTATTGTTGATCCCAGCAACTTCACTTGACGACCACTCGTCGTTGGCTCGCAGGGCATTTCCCCCAAAAGACAGTCTGTGACGATTAGTACATCAGCATAAGCAATTTGGTTGACCGAGAATGCTTGTGTTTTGTTTGCCGTCCTCTCTTCTCCTTCAATTACATTCACTCTTTCTCACTCTTTCTCACTCTCTTTGCCTTTCGTCGTGCGTCAACATGTAACATGTGGTGCGGTTTCTTTGGGAGCGTACACCCGTTTCATGGGTCAGGGTGCATCTCTTCTCTGAATCTTCACTCACGTTCCTGAACTTTGGCGTGGGAGACTTTGGCGACCTTCTGGGTTGATTTTCTTCTTATTCCGTCTCACCTGTTAACGAATGGCTCAGAAGAAGCACTTTTGGCGAAGGCGAACAATAGCTGGAGCTGTTCAAATACACGCATTGCCATTGCACCTTGTGCTGCATTTGCATGGAGAGAACCACATGCAATGCGCAATGCACGCGTAGTTTGTTAGCACTTTGAAATGAATTGGTTGCCTTTACTGGACAAACTCAACTTGAGCTTCCGACCGATCGATTGACTGGTCGTCACGAGCCAAAGACAAGCAGCTTCTCTCTCTGTGTCGCGTCCGTTCGTCCTGAGAAAACTGACTCAAAAGCGCCAACGGACGGACAGACGGACAAGCGCTTGTCTTTGACGCGCATCAGCCCCGTCACTTGTTCGCTAGTTCACTCGCCGTCACCATCGAACGAACTGCAAGCGTGACGCCCGTGCATCCATTTCTGAACTTGTCGACCTCTGCTCACTTGCTCACTCACTCACTCACCGTCCAGAGACAAGCCAACACGTGAGGCATCGCCTGTTGAAGATTTGGTGACGCGCACACGCAAAGACGCGCAGCCAGCCGCAACATTAACATCGCCAGTTAAGCCGTGAGAGAGTGGCTTGTTCCCACGATGCGTCTACCACATCGCAACACAACACTTGAACTTGGGTCTTGTTCGTCTTCAAAATGCCTGAACTCACTCAGCGGTAGTCATGCCTTCCGCCTCTCGTCGTCGCCATCCCTCCCGCGCCAGACGTTGATGCTGACACTGCAAGCTGGCACTCGGCAGTCTGCGCATTAAAGTAGTACGCCTTCGCAGTCGCCGGGTCGTAGAACTCGGTCATGCCCATTGTCGCAGCGTCATTTGGCGCAACGCGGGGCGTCGCAAACTCTGGCGGACGCACGAACGAGCTCTCGAACGTGCGCGTGTTGTAGTAGTAGTACACGCACTGCGAAAGGTCGTAGTACTTGGCCCAGTCGTTGCCGCCAGTTTCGATCGTGACGTTGCCTCGTCTCGCGGTCTGGAAATTCGCTGGTCGCGCAAACGTACTCTCCGCGGTACTACTGTTGTAGTAGTACGGGTACCCGCTCTCGGGGTCCACGTATTTCTCCCAGCCATCGCGGCCGCTCGCCAAGGGCTTGTCGGTCGCGCTCGGGTTGAGACGTGCGGTCGTAAAGTTCGCTGGTCTTGAAAAGGTACTCTCGAGCGTCTTGCTGTTGTAGTAGTACTCGAGTCCCTGGGTCTCGTCATAGTACTTTGTCCAGTCGCTCATGAGCGATTGCTGGTCTGCGGAAGAGGAAGGCTCGGAAGGTTGGTGTTGTTGGAATTCGCTCGGTGGACTGTACCGACTTTTCTCCGTCTCCTTGTTGTAAAACCACTCTTTGCCAGTAGTTGCGTCGACGTACTTCTCCCAGGATCCTTTCACCTCAACAGGCTGGCGACGAGGGTACATCCGCAATGCCCAGCCGTCCATCTCGTCCTGCTCGACCTCCGAGGGCCATTTGGACGGGAACTCGCCGTCGCCATAGTCCACGCGCTTTTCGTAGAAATCGTACAGCGCACGGAACTCGTGAAGCCTCCGTTTCCCACCTGCGTGGACATTGTGCCAGCACTGCGAGGGGGATAGCATAGTCAACAACAAAGAGAGGTAGGTCATGAGGCAAATTCGACACCAAGCTTGCATTAGCAAAACCAAAGCTACCGTGTTGCAGAACATCTCGGCGCAATCCTTGCACTCCACTTGCGCAATGTGGGTCGCAGGACTCACTACAGTCAATTATCACCATTACCAGGTCAGCAAACCGTTTCCATTCAACACATTGCCAAGTTAAAAGTGTGGAGAAAATATCAAAGTGTTTCGTACCGCAGTTGTCACAAAGCGGCTTTGACAGCAGATCGAGCACATCCTGCGGTCGGCGGAAGCGAACTTCTCCGGTTTCTTTGTTCTGTAAGCACCAAGAACCATAACATCGTCAGATCATTAACATTTAGATCATAGCAACAGTGTTGAGTATCAAAGTTGCCAAAAGCACACAAAATGGCACTCACATAGTAGAATTTCTGTCCATTCTCGGGATGCATCACTTCTTTCCACCGCTTCTTCTTGAGCAAAACCATCTCGCGGTACCGCTCTCGGCCCTGTCGTCCTCTGAAATGCGCCTGCACGAGCGCTGCTGCGTGGTGCTGCATCTTCATCTCCAGCAGGATTTTCTCCATCGCCAGCTGCTTCGCTTCGGAGACCTGCACGCGCGCTCGCTTGGCGCGCCACTGGGTTTGTACTTTCAGCGCTGCTTGCGCCACTCGCTGCTGCTCCTTTTCGCGAACTAAGCGCAGAAGTTTGGCTTCCAAGCGCCCCTGTTTGCGCTTCCACGCAGACTGAGCTTCACCGCTGCGGTGTACTCCTCCTTGCGACGCCTGGCGACCACAATCAGCTGGGACGCAAACCACCGCTTCTTCGCTCGCCACCGGCGCTGGATACACGTCGCAGCGTCGTTCATGCGCTTCGCAAACATCATCCGCGCCGCGAGCTCTCGCTGCGCTCGTCGCCGTCGAACATGCGCTTGCACGCGCATCGCAGCCTTCTCCTTCTTGAGCTCTTTGTCATGGAGCTCTTGGCGCTTCCGAACCACCTCACGACGAGCAGCGCGCGCACGAAAGAGGTTCTGCATCTTGTTCGCCGCGTCGTGCTCCTCGCGGTCCTTCGCAGCTTTTGCGACTTTGAGAAAGTTCGACTGCATGCGCGACCGCTTGCTTCGCCACACACGCTGTAACTTCACGGCTGCGTGATGCAGCTGCTCCTGTCGAGCCAATTTGACAATCGTGCGCGCCTGCAATCTGTCGCGTAGCCGCTTTCTACGCCATGCGCTCTGGATGAAGCGCGCTGTTTGGTGCAGTTGCTGCCTGCGCTGCTTTTCCCGCATCTTCTCCACCTCGCGCTTCGCTCTGCGCTGTCGGAACTTGGCTTGAATTTGGCTCGCTGCCTGGGTCTCCTTGTTGAACTGCAGCCGCTTGAGGATCGCGTACTTGCGCGCCTGGCGACCGCGATACACGCTCTGCAGGCGCGTGGCGACCCAGATGATCAGCTTCTCCTCTCGCTTCTGGTTCGCGATTCGTCTCGCGACGCGCGCGCGATACATGCACTGGATGCGAGTCGCCGAGCGCCAGCAATCGCCGTACTCTTCAATGAACAGCCAGTCTTCCGCACGATGCTTGGGGGTCAAGCCTTTAAAATGGTCGTTTTTTGTGTACGTTGCAAACTTCCAGTACCCAGCGAGCGACTTGATCGAAAACGACTGGACTTTGCTGCAGCCCGTGAGGTCGAGAAGCAGCAGCCGGCGGCACTTCTCGGCGAGCCACGAGAGCCCCGTCTCGGTGACCTCGACCAGATCCCTCAGCCAGAGATACCGCAACGAAGTCGCCACCGACGAGTCGCTCAGCGCCAGGATCCCCATATCGCTGATGTGAACACAACCCGAGAGATCGAGCTCTCGCAGCGATACTTGCAGCGCACTGAGGCTCTTGAGCGTCGCGTCTGAGACGTGCACACAGTTCTTGAGCCGCAAACTGACGAGTCGGGATAGTGATAGCTCTGGTTCAAGACGGCAGCGACTGCCAGCATTGCCCCCATTAGTCAATAGCCCAGCAAATGCGCGATCGATCACCTTTTCACAATCACTGACGCTGAGAGTTGTCAGCCTTGCGGCACTGGACAGCAGTTGATGTACTCCCGCGTGGGTCACACGAGCGCAGCCTGACACGTTGAGCTCTGCGAGGTCTCTGGACTTGATCGCCAAGTAGCGCAGCGTGCCGTCGCCAATCGAGGGACACCGCGAGATGTCCAAGTGGAGCAGCTTGGAGCACCGGACTGCTAACGCTGCAATCCCCTGAAGATACTGACCGTCACTACCACCACCACCATTGCGATTGTCCACATCGTGAGGACGCGGGTCTGTGAGAAGCGCGAGCCCGACTGCGTCCAAACGCATCAGGTCCGGACAACCGAGAGCCAAGTGCCGGATGCCCAAGTCGGAAACGCGGACGCAGTGGTTGATGTTCAGATGCTGGAGCTGGAGCAGGTTCTCTCCGACGGACCGCAGCGACAGGTCCGTGAGCTTCGCACACCCCGAGATGTCCACGTGGGTCAGCGCTGCGCAACCCGAGCAGAGCCAGCTGAGCCCAACGTCAGTGAGCATATCACAGCCAGTGAGTATCAGCGTTTGCAGCAATGGACATTGCTCAGCGAGGGACAGAAGCGAAATGTCGTTGAGCTTGTACTGGAGATCAAAGCGCGTGAAGTCGAGCAGCACAAACTCGCTGCCGCCAGTGTTCACAAGTCCGACGACCCCCGCGTCCGAGACCTGTCGGCAGCCGCGGAGCTTGAGCTGCTTGAGTTTGCGGCAATGCTGACCGAGTGAGAGGAGAAGCTGGTCAGACACGGCTCCACAGAACGACAGATCGAGCTTCTCAAGACTCGTGCAGGCGTGGAACACCCGCTGGAGCGCACACTCCGGAACTTTGGTGCAGCCCGCCAAACCAAGTTCTGCCAAGAGCAAATGGTATGAATGAGGGTCGACGTTCGAGTTGGACAATGTATCATAAAGTTTCAACAAGCTGCACGCAACGCACCACGCAATGGCAACTGGAGCTCCCCGATCGTGCTGACTGCGGCACTCTGGAGCCCCACCACGTAGTTGAGGTTGAGCGTCTGTAACTGGCGGCAGCAGCTCACCAAGTGCCGCATGCCAGCGTCCGTGAGCTACAAAGTCATATATATTCTCGGTTAGCGTGGCCATTGATAGAAGGATCAAGCCACGCTTCCAAAAGCCCCCCCCCCCCCCCCCCCCCCCCCCCCCC